>PVJH01002594.1:0-164074 GCA_004026705.1 Nesogale talazaci | reverse complement strand
CTGCAGCAAGTAAGTCTAAACCTCTTCTATTTTGTAATACTACTTCTGCTAAAGAATCTACCTGTTCTTGCAAATCTTGTGTAGTGCCTGATGAGGCCTGCATATCCAAGATTAGCTGCCTAGATAACTTGGTATGTTGCAGTTCCAAAGGCCACTGCAGTACTGGTCCCTAATCTTACAAATAGGTCACCTAGTTGCATTGCCCTTTAGCTCTTCCTGCCATGTAATCAATAGCAGGAATAGGGACAGGTTCGTTACCAGGAATAATATCTATGTCTGGAGGGAGAAAGGCTAGCACACATAATTCTGTCCAAATGCTGGATAACTGGGTAAAAGCCCTATTGCTGCCACAAACAAAAACTGAACTATTAAAGGCACATAAGGAGCCCGTATCATTAACAACACTAGAATAAGAAACAAATCCCGCCACTTCTACAAAATCTCACAAGTATTGTTCAGGACTCTTCCTCTTCCTCCCTTCTTGTATGTATCCCTGTGGGTGTGGGATGTTGGCCCCTCCCCCAGCCTGTTCTCTGCCATGCCCACTTCTAGAGAGGGAGCCCATCTGACTCTAGCTGCTTCCAGCTCTTTAGCTCTCTCTTTTCTTGCATCCTTCCATGCATCCATGCTGTCCTACAGGGTGTTTTGTGGTAGGAAATGCTTGCCCACTCGGGTTTCTGTGAAGACTAGACCAGTACTCTACCCCCCCCAACCCCGGGTAGATTAGTGCCCTTTTCCCACTGCTATCCTTTCCTTTTTGAACTCCCTTTTATCTCCCTATCCCCTCTATCCCCTTATCTTTCTCCCATTACTGTGTTGCATCCAATGTGTACCTCCCTGGGTTTGGTCTTCCCTCCTCCCCTTACCCTAC
This sequence comes from Nesogale talazaci, assembly GCA_004026705.1. Classification (NCBI taxonomy): domain Eukaryota; kingdom Metazoa; phylum Chordata; class Mammalia; order Afrosoricida; family Tenrecidae; genus Nesogale; species Nesogale talazaci. The sequence goes on along the minus strand of PVJH01002594.1, from coordinate 163,203 downwards.
TTCTTGGATCAATTGTTATGGTACAGAAGTCCCTCTAGTTCTTTAAAGTTTCCTCTCCCGCTCACCCCAGACTCTATCTTGACCACAATTCTTCCTTAAAAATCTCATTAGACCACTGGTGCAGATAAGAGCTCACAGCATAGGGGATCTGGGATAGGTAAACCCCTCAGGTCCAATAATGAGAATAGCAATATCACAAGGAGAAGGGGAAAGTGGGGAGAGAAAAGGAGGACTGATCATATGTTCAACTTATAACCCCTCCCAGGGGGACAGACAACAGAAAAGTGGGTGAGGGGAGGCAGCAGTCAGTGTAAGACATGAAAAAAAAAGATATTATCAAGAATTCATGAGGGTCAGGGAGGGGGAAAATGAGATGGTACAAAGGGATGAAGTAGAAAAAAAATGTTTTGAAATTGATGATGGTATCATATGTACAAATGTGCTTGATATGTGGATGTATGTATGTATTATGATAATAACTGCAAGAGTTCCCAATAAAGTGATTTAAAAAATAGAATTTATTCAAAATCCTTGATTTCTAATTTCAACAACTGGACCATCTTTTGACATGTTGAATTTTATATTTATACCTCTAAATTTTTTTTCACATTTCATAATTTTTAATTTTATGACAGATACTATCTAAAGAAGCAGTGGAGCACGATATACGCATATTTTTGTTTATTCCCAGAGTTTCTTACCCCTGTTCTTTCTTTGTTGGTTAGGGTGAAGGGCTGATGGCTTATGGTTTCTCCTACAGTTGAGTTGAGCTGAGGAAGTGCTGCACATTTTTTAAAAGTGGAATTTCCTCATGTCCAGTTCAACTCTTAATTTTGTGCACCTCCATTACCCCCCTGCTTGCCAACCTCCCATCTTCTCCTTCTCTCCTTCTCCTCCTTCTCCTCCTCCTCTTCCTCCTGATCCTCCTCCTTATTTCAAGTCTTTCAGCATGGAAACTATTGGACAACGATATCAGAATTTTTGGTTTATTTATGGACTAAACTCTGTCAACTTAAGTCTCTAGTACATCACCATAGGAATGTAGAAAATGACACAACTTCTCACTTCTGTACTTCTATGTCTTTGGTAAAATTTGGTAAGGTGGGAAAGATGAATTGCTGGGTTAAACAAATTTCATCCTGACCTTGTAGATTCTGATTTTTTCTGCCAGCTCATTCAGAATTCATTTTACTCTGAGATTTTTTCTTTCTTACATTATTATCTGTCATCATGTCTTCATCTCTTACACAACACAGTATCTATATATATTTTTGTATTCTTTGATTGCTCTAGGCCAGTTGTTATCAACCTTCCAAGTGCTATGACCCTTTAATACAGTTCCTTATGTTGGGGTGACTGCCCAATCATAAAATTATTTTCATTGCTACTTCATAACTGCAATTTTGCTACTATTATGAATTGGGTGACCCCTGTGAAAGGGTCATTTGGCCCCCAAAGAAGTCACAACTCACAGGTTGAGGACCACTGTTCTAAGCAGTGTTCAAATTTCCTCATTGAGCATTTATTCATTTCCCTTTGGAGAGATTGGACTATAACATGTGGGAAGCACGTTACACTTTGCAGGCAATTGTTATTCTAATATGCTAATAATGAAGTTAGTCCTGTGTTACCTGTGGGGCATATATCATCCACCAATATTTTGTCTCTCAGGCTTCTTGGGAAGAGGCTATTTTAGTTGTAGTACATGGCACTATCTGGCAGGATCCTGTATTACTACGTGAATCTAACCAAAATCCAATTTAAGGAGCAGCCTTTCATGCTCTATCCCCAAAACCCTTCGAAATAACAGTAAGTTTAGAAAAGTGCCATTGCACGTCTGGAAAGCCAAAGTACACACAAGAACTATGGCATTCTCAAACTCAGCTCACTGCCATTGACTTGATTCTGACACCCAACAACATTGTAGGGCAGAGTACAACTTCTCTGTGTATTTCTGAGATGGTAAACCTTGAATGCAGTAAAAAAAGTCTCATGTTTCAACTTCAGAGTGGCTGGTAGGTTCAAATTACTGACATTGCAGTTAGCAGCACAAAGCATAAGCAAATGGAATGAAATCATGAGAAACACAGAGCAGGAAAGACAATAATACAGAACATGTTGGAACATATTATTAAAGTGGGGAGAGTTTTCTGGGATCCTTTGCATTTATAAGCAGGAATGAGGAGAATGAGGTTCTGAAGGAAAGTAAACATCCCTAAGAACAGCTCCTAAGATAGACATGCAATCTCTTATATGCATCTGAAGGCTCTGTTGTTCATACTGATCCAAAGCCTAAATGGGTGCTGACCACGAGCAGCGGTTCTCAAGCTTCCTAATGCCGCCACCCTTTCATTCAGTTCCTCATGTCGTGGTGATCCCCCAAGCATAAGATTGCTTTTGTTGTTACTTCATAACTGTAATTTTGCTGCTGTTATGAATTGGGCAACCACTGTAAAAGGGTCATTCGACCCCCAAAGGTGGGGAACTGCCTACATAGAGGTATGTTCGAGTCCACTGTTGTGGCTACTTCCCAATTTATCTCACTGAGAGTCGCCCTCAACCTCACTGGGCCTCTTGATCACCAAACATGATGTCCCCCACTATAATCACCATTCCTGATGATGTGTTCAGAGCAAGGGAGGCAAACAATGATCTGTGGTGATCCACAAAATTTTTATCAGTTAATTTTTGGAAGTAGATAGTTTTTCTTTTAAGTTGATTCAATATGGAAACTCTTTTGAACACTGTCCACTCTCCATGACTGCTAGTATTCGTCTAGCTTCCAGTATCCCAACAATGCACCAGTCACAGAGCACTTCAACCTGAAAGAAAGGTGGTGGTATAATTTGGTTACAGAGATAAAATTGAGGCAGAGGAGATTTAATCAGAGATGGAACTTCTGACAATGAATTGTGCCACTGCCCCAAATGAGTTTTCTTAAAATAAGAACCTTGTAAATTTAACATGCATCAGTGAGTAGGCACTTTCCTCAGAAATTAAATAAAAATATAGCATTTTAATCATCCATTGAATACAAAAATAAAGGAAAAAATGATTCCCAATGGATAGGATTACAATCTAAGAATTTAGCAGTATACTAAATGTTTTAAAAATCAGTTGGTAAGACATTTGAAAACAGGTTAACATGAGAACATATGTAGCAATTTCTGAATCTACTCAAGATGATATAGTGAATATTAGCTTTTGAGAGAATACGTTTTAAAGAGTTTAATATGCAAAGTGAAACCATGTTATCTTGAAACTAGAGATCATTTAATCTAATAATATGTATTTGCACAGATTATTTTTTCACTCATAACTTTTCCTCCACCTTGCTTCTATTAATGGCACCCAAGTGAAGGGTTCTGTCTTTCTAGTTTGGCTGAAAGCAGGGACTACCAGAAAGATGTTTATTGGTATTTTATTGTCTATTCCAAGACACTTCACTATGTGGATCATAAAAAAAAAAACTGTGGATAGCTTTGAGAAGAATGGTAATTCCAGGGCATTTCATTGTACTCATGTGGTAATTGTACATGAACCAACAGGCAGCTATACGAACAGAACAAATGAATACTTCATGGTTTAAATCAGGAAAGGTGTGTGTCAGGGTTGTAACCACTTACACTTATTCAACATGTATGCTGAGCAAATTCCCAGAGAAAAAAAATGTAGCATCAGAACTGGAGGAAGGCTCATTAACATCCTGTGATATGCAGGAGACATGACTTTGCTTGCTGAAAGTGAGGATTGTGCCCTGCAGTTTGGGTAAGAACACCCATATCCTTACAGTTGACCAACCATGATCAATGGAGAAAAGATGGGCCTTTGTCAGGTTATTGTCTTGCTTGGATCCACAATCAAGGCTCATAGAAGCAGCAGTTAAAAGATCAAAAGACAATGGCATTTGATAAATCTGCTGTACAAGACCTCTGTAGTGTATTTAAAAATAAGGATGCTACTTTGAAGACAAAGGTGTACCCTGGCCCAAGCCATGGTATTTTCAGTTGCCTCATCTGCATGTAAAAGTAGGATATTGAATAAGGAAGACCGAGGAAGAATTGGTGCATTTGAATTGTGGTGCTGGGGGAGGTTATGTATAGTTCAGAGACCCGAGCATTTAAAGTTCAACCAGTGGGTCTCTGGAGAAGGTCGTCATGCGTGGTGAAGTAGAGGGCCGATGAGAGAAAAGAAGGCGTCAGTGAGGTGGATTCACCCAGCGTCTGCAACAATGGGCTCAAGCACGGGGAGAGTCGCGAGGATAGTGCCATACAGGGCAGTGCTTTGTGCTATTGTGCACAGGCTGGCTATGAAGTGAAGCCAACTCGGCTCCACTTAACAACAACAACATGGTTTGAGTGTCAGAATGATCTCGTTGAGAATATTTCTAAGCAGCACTGCAGATGGTCTCCAAGGGGCCATTGCCAGTCACACTGCGAACAACAAAGTTTGCCTGGTAACATTTGTCCACCAGAGTATATTCAACTGTCTCCTGGGATTTTCAGTCATCTCATTGCACACAGAATAAGGAAGACTGAAGCAGGATCAATGTATTTGAATTATGGTGCTCGGGAAGGATACTGAGAGGACCAGGGACTGTTGAGAGAACAAACAATTCTGTCTTGGAAGAAGAGCAGCTAGAATGGTCCTTAGAAACTAGGATGCAGAATTTTGTGTCATTTACTTTGGACATGTTATCAGGAGACAGTGTTACCTGGAAAAGGACATCATGCGTGGTAAATCAGAAGTGCAGCAAAAGAAGAGGAGCAGCCCCAGTGAGATGAATTAACCCAGTGGTTGACAACGTGTGTTTTTAACAGTTGTGAGGAAGGCACAGGGCTTATCATTGGTTCCTTCTGTTGTGCATAGGTTGGTATGGGTCGGAGTCAACTAGATGACACCACCACCACCACCACCACCACCGCCGCCGCCACAACAGCTAAAAAGGTAAGCTAAACTCTTGCTTTGTGGCTCTGAACTTCAGGCAATAGATCTGTATTGGTGTTAGCTGCCACTGAGTCGGTCCCTGGCTCACAGAGTCCCCAAATCAAACCTATTTGGTCTTGAGCCATGCCCAGATTTGTTTGTGTTTATCTGACCATTGGGGTATGTAGGGTTTTAATTTGCTGAATTTGGGGGAAAAGCTTTCTTCCACTAATAAAAATGTTTCCGATTGTGTTATTAGGGGTAGACTTGAGAAACAAACTCTTGGAAACTCATGTATATAAGAAAGAGCTTTATATACAAGAGCAATTGAACATTGAGCAAATCTCCCAGCCCAGATCAAGTCCATCAGTCCAACATTAGCCCATATGCCCACTACCAATCTATAAAACCCTATTGAGATTCATGAAACAGATGAAATGATGTCAAATGCAGGAAGACCCAGGTCATGGGGTGGGAAGTCTGTGGATGCAGAGCGTTGTGAGCATTCCAGTGCTGGCAGGGTCGCTGTGGCTCCTCCAGCTCAGGGCATTAGCATAGTTCCATGTGTCTTCTCAACAGGGATGTGTCACAGGGCGTGAGCATAGGGAGAGTGTTTCTTGCCTCCAGCGAGAATACTGGAGTTCCCTGAACCCTCAGGAGAGGGCCATGCCCACATAGAGGCCTCATTGGCTATATCCTGATTGACAGGCTAGACTCTTAATCCTCAAATTGACACCAGGTTATGTAACTACCACACCCATTGAGCAAATAACAAAACAATGACTTCTATGATCTAAAGCTTTCCTTTTCTTATCGTCGACTGTAAACTGCACGCAGCTTGAATGAATGATTCTCATCCTGGTAGACACAAGGTGAGATCAAAGCTACACCATATATGTCACTATGTTTCTTTCCATTAAAGATAGATATTATATAAACAGAAGAAATTCCTTTGAGATTTTGCTTGATATTTTTTAGAAGCTTAGCAATGAAACTCAGGCAGAGCAGAGACTTTAGGAACACCTATTTTAATAAACACGCTTCTTAAAAACATGCACTCTGACGTCAATAAGGCGTTGCTTCACCATGTAGGAAGTTAACCAGAAAAAGACTCTGCAAGTGGTAATTTCGACAGTAATAGATTTTGATGAATATTTTTTGAAAATGTTCTGCTGATGCTTGACATTGTAATGAATCATGCCAGACTACATCAATCATGTTGTGTCACTTAAAAACAACAACCCCCAAACCACAATGTGACAATCCAAAGGGAATATATAGGCTCACAGTTAGGCGCTATCCATTTTTAGAAAGAAACCTACTGAAGATAATTACTGTCCATCTACCAAGTTAAGAAAGGCTTTTAAGATATCTCCAGGAGATAGCCATTCAAGAATAATTTCATAAATAATTTTTGAATGAGGTAAGGACTACAGAAATATATTATTCTTATATATTCTTATAGGTATATATAACACATTCTTATAAGTAAGGTACATTATACATTTATACACTCTGGGAATATATAAAAAGAAACACCAACAACCCCAAAACAATTCTTTCCAACTTGAACATGCTCCTAAACTCATTAACTTGGTACAAAATGTAGAAACATTTGGACATATACATTAGCTTGTACCAGGATAGGAAAGGTGAAATTATTCTGAAGGTTTTTGTCCACACTCGCACATTCTTAGGGAAGATCCCTTTATGTGGATCTACTGATGTCTGCCGGAAGCTCATGCTCTCAGACTCAAGGAGCATTTCCTTGGACCTCTTCCCATCAACTGTTGTTAATACCACTTCCTCTTGTTTTGCCTCTAACAGAAACAGAACAGCATTTCTCATATTCTATTTTTGATATGCAAATATCTTACTTTTGCTTTTCAAAAACTATTGCCTTCAAATTCTCTGTTCCTCAAATGTCATCGAATAAAATATTAGTATATAAAATAAAGACTGCTCAGGTTTGTAGGGGTTATAGGTGTTTCTCAGATCTTCCTTATGGGGAATATGTGTCACTGACTCTGTCAGGTCTATAAAGAACCACTAGAGTGTGAGAGAGCAACTATTGTCTTGTCTACTTTCATTTACTTTTTCTGTATTTTCACCTGCAGCATCTTGGGCTATAGAAAATAGTGCTGAAATTTTGATTAAAAGTTGATGGATATAATGATTAAGTTAACATGGCTTATCTGCTTTTCATATTGTTAATACCTTTGGGACATGGATATTTCCATCTGTTTCCCAAAGAATATGCTTGACTTTTGGGGAAAATTAGTTGAAAAATGTTGTAACTTTATTAAATTTTTTCCTATGATTTAAAATTCTAATCTGATACAAAAAACTTGAATTTTATATCAGATGAACAGACAATTTGGTTTTTGAAGAAGTACAATCAGAAAATGCCTTAGAAACAAGGATGATGAAACTTCAACTTATTAATTTGAAAATATTGTTAGGAAGTACTAATCAGATGAAAAGAACCACATGTTTGGTAAAGTTGAAGGACAGAGAAAACAAGAGAAATTCCCAATGAGATGTACTGCTGTAATAGACAGCAATAGGGATGCCCCCCCCCCCAATAGACAGCAATAGGATTAACTATATCAACTCTCCTAAGGATGGTGAAGAACCCACAACTTTTGTTCTGTTATATAGGATGACTATAAGTCAGAGCTAACTTGATGGCAACTAACAGCATACATAGATGCACTGGCTCAATGTCTGTAGGTAGGAGAAGAGGGGAAAATCTGTGTTAATTTGACATGCAGAGAAACCGAACAAGAAGTTCATATGAATACTCAGGGATTATTAGAGAGTAATGAGGAGTGAATATGAACTATAGAATGTCCCTGGAGATCAAACACCATAGCTAAGCCTCAGTTTTTCATCTGTGATCTGAGAATATTAACAGTGTCAACCTGCTAATGGTATTGTGAAGAGAAAAAGATGGAGCATACCTAAGACAGAGAACATGGAAAGCTTACACATGCCCAAAACTCACTTACTAGTTGTATTTTATAATGTTTATAAAGTGTATGGGAAAACACTTTGCATACTACAATTTCTGAATGTCACTTGTAGATTTTCAAGGTTTAAGAATATTATAAAAATATTGTTTAGTCTGTTTTCTAATTAAGAAAATTAAAACAATCTAAATCATAGAGGATTTAAATTATTGGAGGATTAAAAACACTATCTAGAATACATAGAAATATTCTTATTCATGACTTGTAGAAATAAGAGGTAAAAGGTGAAGTAGTTTGACTATGAGCCACAGTGAAAAAAAAAAAGCCTGAATCTTCATACTTCTCCCTTTAATCATTGGAAAGTATTTATTTTGCAAAAGAGTTCACCCTTGTGATTGGATCTTTTGCACTTTTGACCTTTGGGCATTGGCTAGCCAATTTTTGGATTGTCTTCAAATGACTGGGATAAATTCTGGGCTAAAATGGAAAGTTGAAGAAACCAGAAATGCTTCATGGTGAATTGTGGCCTGGAGCCCTTATAAAACTTCTCAGAGAACATCACAAACAGTTTACCACCTGCTCTCCCTTGCCTGCTTCATGAAAAGTAGTGATGTGTTGGTGGGAGGGGGTGGGTTGGGGCTGATGATTTATAAAGAGAGCTTCTTCCACTACTCAAGTCTTGCTGCAACATGTGAAACCCAGTCACATGGGAAGGAGACAGAACGTGGACGGCTTTGAGGACGGTTGGCCATTGCCAAGGAAACCGCTCCCTTGGTAACAGTGCTCCGTACAGCTGTCTAGTTGCATTTCTAAGACTCACATAGTCACTATCATGGAAAATGCATTTTAAAACCCAAACACACAGGAAAAAGAAACAAATAGAACGTAAAGACAAAATAATGGAATAGATAAAGGGTTGCAGGCTTTTATGGTAGCGTCATTAGGATGAAATAAACAAATTCAGCAGAAAATGCTTAGGAGTGTTAACTCGTAAATGAAACCTCACTTGTCCCCAGTTTAAGACAACCACAAAGCAAACAAATGTAGAGCAGATAATCATTGGATTTATTATTCATAATACACACATTTCCAACACCTCACCGAAGTATTTGTAGGGCATTTATTTCAAACATTGAACACTTGTAAATACAGTTAAGCTAAACTTTGCATGACTGTAACTTCGTGAAAGATGTGGGCACGAGTGAGGGAGATTAACTTAAAGGCCAACGTGGGAGGGAATTTTAAGACCTACTAGGTTTGCAGAAAAGCAAATCTGAAGTAAATAGCTAAAGTCAATCATGATTCTATGTAAACAATTTTATTTCTAGACAGATTTTTAGGAATATTATAGCAGCTTAAAGAAAGAATAGTATGCTGGATTGCATTTACATTGAGAGTCTACATAAAGAGTTAAATTTCAAATAATTTAGTAAAGATGGAAGCCAGGATCTTAATAAATATTACCTATACGAATTCATGGAGAGTTCCTATTTCTATGAAAATAGTTCTTGAATTGCTGTTAACACAGTGAATGACACTTCTTTGAAAGAATAATTTCAAGAATGAAACCTGAAACTATAAGGTTCATCAAAGAAAACTAGGGGCAGACCTGAGGGCCTTAGTTTATTGCACAAATGAATCATCATACATAACTAAAAATGCACAAGCTGCAAGAGATAAACTAGACAACTGGGACCTATTACAAATTAAATACCTATGCACACTAAAGCTGTTAGTTAGATTTAGGGACACGGGAGTTGTCCCGCCCATGCTTGCAAAGACCCCCCATAGAGGAGGTTGGAAAGAAATCAGACAATAATTAGGCACCTCTGGAGACCCCACACTGAGCACGCACAGACATAAGCCCTCTACATCCAGGTAAAACCAATATCTTGGATTCACCCGCCTTAGGTACATCACATATGTGGAGCTAACTCAGTCAATGGGGTCAACCGATACCATCAACCACGCCTCCCCAGAGAGAGGTTTGAAACTTCCTGGCTGTGGGAAGGCCTTGCTCTCTTTTACCCTGCTCCCGGTCAGTGAAGGTGGAGGGTGAGGGGCTCTCTCTCCCCTGCACTGGAGCACATGTGCCTGCTCCAGGCCCACTCTGGAGCCTCTTAGCCTCTAGGGTTCTTGAGCCTCTGGCCTCTCCCACCTAGCCGGTTCTGCATGGGTAGGTGCTCTTTTCCACGTGGTTGTTTTGTTTGCAGTTATGAACCCCAGCGTGGTTTCTGTGCTGCTTCCATGTGGCTTGGCACACTTTCCAGAAACAGTGCATACCCTTTTGAGACTGCAACACCTGAAACTTTTTGTTCCTTCATAAAAATCCACTTGATCACAAAGCATTCTTCATCGTGAATTCTTTCAGCGTGTGAAGCAAGGAACTGAGGGATAGGTCACTCCAGAAGCCTATCAATGTCTTCTCCAAACGAGTAAAAAGAAGACCTAAAGACAGAAAGGATAAAAACCTTAGGCAATGACATAACTGCCAACGTACTGATATCCCCAAATTGCAGAAAGCATCAATAATTCAACGACAAAAGACAACCCAATAAAAAATGGACAGTGCACATGAACAGACACTTCACCAAACAAAACATTCAAGTGGCCAGAAAATAGAAAAAAATGTTCTAGTTCATTAGCCATCAAAGAGATGAAAATCAAAACAACTCCGAAATATCTGTCTGTCAGCATTAATAGCAAAGTTAAAGAAACAAATAAACAAATAAAAAATCACTACCACTAATAACACGAAACAAAACCCAACAAATTCTAGTGAACATTAGGAGAAACTGAAATTCCCTTACACTGCTGATGGTAATATTATTGTGGAAAATGGTATGGCAATTCCTTGAGATACTAGAAATGGAAATATCATATAATCCTGCAACTCCTCAATTTTATGTATTCCCAGAGAATTAAGAGCTGCATAAACAAATACATATAAGCACACCCATGCACATGACATCATTATTCACAGTAGAAAGAAGATGAAAACAACTTACATGCCCATCAGTGTAAGAATGGATAAATCGATTTTGGCACATGCACACAATGGAACATCATACAATGTTAAAGACTAACAATGATTCTATAAAACACATCTCAACAAGGATGACTCTGGAGGATACTAGGCTGAATGAAATTAGTCAACCACCCCAAACCAAATATGGTATGAGACCATTCATAGAAAACTTCACTGAAAACTCAAGAAAGGGCTTACACACAGAAAGAAGCATTATTTGATAATTACCATGTATGGAAGTATATAAAGAAGGCAAATCACTAACTAGAGAGTAGACATTTATTAACTTGAGTAAAAGGAAAGGTCTTCAACATACAATAAAGGTCAGATCAATATTATCAAGACAAAGGGAGATCCTGGGAGGTGAACATGTGTTAAAGACAACAAGGTGAACGTGATTTTGTACATGTTCTCCAATACAAGTAATAGCAGTAACCTATGAGTGAAAGCTGAGCTGTGGGTGCAGCGGCCCTGTGTTGGGCTGCTTAAGGCAAGGTCAGCTCTTGGAAACCGTCAGCCACTAGGAGGGAGAAAGATGGGTCTCTGCTCATGTCAAGAGTTACCGTTTCATAGACTTACATGGGCAGTTCTCCTTGGTCTTTCAGGGTCGCAATGAACCAGTTTTCACTTGACAGCAGTGACGTGGGTGAAATAGGAGAGGACTTGAGACACTTATTATTGAAGACAAAAAGTTTCTGAATATATTACACCTCAATATAAAGAAAACAAAGATCTTCACAACTGAGATAATAATAAAATCACATTAAAGAAAGAAAAGAATTATGTTGTCAGGTTTTTAATTTTACTTGGACCCACAATGGACGCAGCAGTTGGACAATCAAATAATACATAACATTGGGCAAATCTGTTGCAAAAGATCTTTTTAAAGTGTTAAAACACAAATATGCCAATTTGAAGACAGAGGTACACCTCACATAAGCCCTGGCATTTTCAAGCACTTCATATGCATGAAAGAATTAGACATAGAATAAAGAAGATTACAGAAGAATTGATGCTTTTGAATTGATTCTAGAAAAAAAAAATCTGTATTGGAAGAAGTAAGCTAGAAGGTTACTTAGAAGCCAGACTGGTGACATCCCTCAGAAAAGAACTTGAAGAAACAATTGCTATATGACTGGATTTTGAGCCCACACTTAATTGTAACCCTACTATAAACACAATTAATTCTTATGACATGGTCCACTAGTCATGTTCATGAGGAGATCACTGAAGTCATGAGTACCATAGCAAAGTGTTATGAATAAATCAATGCTGCCCAGTTATCATGAGAATTAGCACTGGGGGTATTAAAGGACTGCCTTAAAGCAGCCGATCTAGGTGAGGAATCAGCTAAATCCACACAGAAGAAGCACACCAGCCTGTGTGATCCAAGGAAGGCAAAGAGTAAGATCTAAACCTGGAGCAGGGAATGAAACCTGGTCTGCAGAAAGCTACAGATGATAGGAGAATCTCCAAATCCATTTACAGAGTATCTAAGTGGATGAGTCCCCAGTGAATCCCTAATATACATAGGTTACAAATATTAACAGCCCTAATATTAGATAAAAAGCATTGAAAAGTGGATTTTAGAAGCCATACTTAGGCTAGAATATTACACCATGGAATTTTATCTCCTTTGTACTCAACCTACATTTATTATGAATTTTTAATATTCTCTGCTTTCTTTTAGCTTGAGATACGTACCTATTTTATGTGATCCTTGTTGCTGATCCCCTGTGACTTGTTTGCCCTTGTTTTGCATACTTATCTATATAGGGAAACCAGAGATGGGTGAAATTACAAAGATGATATCTGAATTGATGATTGCCTAGGGCCATGGAAGGGGGTAGGGGTGGGGAGTCAGCGGCAATGGGCACAAGAAGGGCAAAAAGGTTCTAAAGTTGATTGAGGTGATCATTGCACAACTCTTCTTGATAAAATTGAACTTGATATGAATTACATAATATGTTAATTAAAGAAAACTAAACCCACTGCCATTGAGTCAATTCTGATTCATGGCGATTCTATCAGGTAGGGTAGAACCCTGTCCCACTTTGGATGAACCAGTCTCTTAATAATAATATCATTTTTTGTTAAAAGCCAGAGAAAAAGATAAAGATCCCTGTGTTAGACAGGGTTCTCTAGAGAAACAAAACCAGGGCACTAATAATGCGCTCTCTCTATTTATAAAGATAGAAAGATATCTAACATAATAAACAGTTAACTAATCTTTAAAGCAGTACAAATGCCTCAATGTAACTTACTTGTTTGAGACAGCTAATACACTGGCAGTCTGAGTCTTCAGGGTCTCAGAGTAGTCCTCTGTAGGGCAATTCAGGCTATCCAGCCACAAGCAGAAAACAGCAAGGCAGGTCACCAACAGTCAGCCTGATGACAGGGATTGACAGTCTCCAGTTCAAAAGATGTGTATTCCAGGAGTTTGGCAAGGCAGGAACCTCAACTCACAGCCAGACAGTACAGAGATTAGGTTTTCAACAGGTAGTGTACCTTGCAGATCAAGGCACATGATAAACAAGGCAGCCGGCTGGTCTGAAGATCCAAGAGCAAGAGAGAAAGGGCAGGGATCACTGAGCTATTTATATCTCTGCCCCTCAACTGGTCTCATTTGTGTTCATTGGCCATGTTGTCACAACAAACCTACCTCTCTTCTTTGGCCGTGCTGGCACAACACGCCTACCTATCGCAATCCACAATGACACGATTGACACAGTGGCTGCAGCAATGGGCTCAAACCTAGGAAGGACTGTGTGGCTGGTGCTGGAATAAGCCTTCTGCTGTATATCAAGTCCCTGTGAGTCAGAACTGTCTTGAGAGCGTGTGGCAACATGAATGGATACGTACATGTACAAGCTGACCAGATTTGGGATGACCCATGAGTGTAAATAAGGTTAGCAGTGGATATTTCTACATGTGTTTTTGTATACACTGCGAATATATCTTAAAGTGATAAAAGAAGTATGGCTATTAACATTCCAGCTCAGAACTGCACAAGTTTATTCTAAACAAAATATATTTAAGCATGTATCTGTGATCACTGGATGACTGACTGTACACAAGTTCTTTCAGTAATACACTTGCCTTGGTCTCAAGAAACCAACAGCCAAATTCTTTTTGATTGAATTGATTCTGATTCACAACAACCCTGTTGGGAAGACTAGAACAGCCCCTGTGAGATTCCATGTCTGTAAATCTTTATTGAGGTAGTAAACTTAACCTTTCGATTGCAAAGCAGCTGATGAACTACTGACTTTGCAGTTAAAGGTCTAATGGGTAGTCATTAGGCCATCAGGGTTCCTGTAGTTTCATTAGGGTGCCCAATTAAAAAAAAGAAATTCAAGCAAAACAATGACTTTCAAGTAGATCTCCTATGTCAGTTAAATTCAAGGCAGAGGGATCAGTTCAAGAAGTTATGGCAACTGCTTAGCAGGATTTTAAGGGAGCGATCTTGATAGATTTTCATGAAGAACACAGGGATAACACAGAAGTGTATTAGGAAGATGTTTTAAGAAAACCCAAAACAACATTGGTGGAAAAAGAACCAGGAAAATTGTATGTAGGAGTTTTTTCCACCAACACAACATCGTACCTGCTGCTCATTCTTCCTGGAAAGACAGGATTGCCCTACGAAAATTTCCTTGGGAAACTTTGCCCCACCCACCCTACAGTCCTGATCTTGCTCCTTTATAAAGTTAATATTTTTTTTATCTCTAAAACTTAAGGAACATTGAAAAGTATGTTTGAGTCTATCAAGGAAGTGAAAACTTTTTTTTTCTTGAAAATTTCTCACATTTTATTAAAAAAATCATTTTATTGGGGCTTGTACAACTCTTATCACAATCCATACATCCATCCCTTGTATCAAGCATATTTCTACTTTTGTAGCCATTCATTTTCAAAATACTTTCTTTCTACTTGAACCCCAAACTGATGTTTTGCATGAGGCAAATTGAAGAGTTCTGAGTTCTTTGGTTGAAGGATTCAAGAGATACAAACACTACCTTTAGTAGTAAGTAGATAGACCTCAAAAGCTACATGTTTTGATGTTTCTGTTTAAGAACCTGTCTATGATTTTGTATCAATACTTTTGGACTACTCGTGCACAACAGAACACACAGGGGCAAAATTATGACAACTTCTAAAAAATAACCAGTCACAGTGAGGAAATGCATTTTTGGGGCTTGGTGATTTAAAAGCATCATCTTAGGGGACAGCTAGACCAATATAGTCCACAATGACAATGTTCTACATCCTACACAACAGCATCTATCAACAACTAAAGTGGCAAATGGACTCTGAATTTCTTATTCTATTTTCTTATTATTTTCAGCATTTCTTAATGTGTTTGAAGACCACCTATATATTTGGTGAATAATCTGCTCATGAACTCTGTCCATTTAAATTGGAATTATTTGTTTTTATGTTGTTGAGACATTGAAATTTCTATAATGATATTTCATTCCATTTTATCAGTCTGTGAGTTGTCCTTTAATTTTCTGGTGAAATATTTTGATGCATACAAATGTCTAGTTTGAAAAAATCCCATTCACCTTGCTTTTATTCTGCTGTTTGTGTGTTTTTACTTATGTTTGATCAGGCCCTTAACTTTATTCCTATTTTTCATTGAAAATCTTTATAGTTTTAAATTTTACATTTAGGTCTTTGATTCACCTTGAGTTCATTTTTGTGTATGGTGTGTGAGACCTAGGTTTCATTTTCTTGCAATTGGATATCCAGTTTTGCCAGTACTAATCATTGACTAGGCCATTTCTTTCCCTATTGATGATTTTAATGATTTGTCAAAAAACAGTTCTCTGAACTTGATGGGTTTTTAACATATATGTTGGTGACTAACATGTAGGGGTCTTAAAAGATTCTAAGTATCCATCTAAGATGCAGAAAATTGTTCTCTGTCTGTTCTAGCCAAGAGGAGTGAAGAAATTCAAAGATCCAAAGAAATAATTAGTGCAAGGAGATAGACTATGGGAAGGTCAGCCTCAACTGTCCTGGGCCAAGATGAATTAAATGTCTGTCTACTATCCCCATCTACTCGAATTAGAATCACAGTATAAGCTCCTGGATAATGTGGGAGAAATATCTAAACAACAAAAAATTCTGACTTACTAGTCTGATAGAGACTGGTGGAACCCCTGCGACTACTGATCTTAGACACCCCCTCAGGCCTGCAGCTGAACACACGCTGACAGATCAACTTAATGGGCTAGTAAAAGGCTTCTACAGGGAATAATAGCACCCTTTAGGAATGCCTTTTTAGAACAACTAAACAGCTAAGATGAAAAGGGAAATTCCTCAAAGAACAGGTCAGAAGGTAGAAGGGTTGAGAAAGGCAAATGGGAATGGGGAATACACCAATGAAAGGGTGATTGTTATTACGTTGTCAGGATTGCAATTACTTTATTGTAAATAAAAGGTGAAATATGTATAAACTGTTGGATGAAAAGTTAATTTTCTCTGTAAACTTTCCCTTGGATCTCGGAAAAAAGAATTGTTTTAAAGAGTACATAGCAAGAAACCATGCCCATCCCCAAACGTGCTGCTATGGAGGTGCTGCGGACTCATCGCCAGCCTCTAGGCCAGCATAGGGCAGAAGCACCTGTGAGCTTCTGCGACTGTGATGCTTTACAGACATGGAAAGCCCCACCTTTCTTCATATAGCGAGAAAGAAGGGTACAGGTTTAAACTGAGTGTTTATTTTTAATTAAACACCTGTATGTACATTAGAAGGAAAAATATGAGGCTGTCTCTGTTAAGATTTGCAGTCTTGGAAACTTTGCATAGAGTCGAAATGAGTTGGAATCAACTCGAAGGTGGTTTGACTTTTATTAATACTAAAGTCTAAAAAATTAAATAGAATATCTGTAATGTTAATTTTATTTAACATTCTGACTATATCAAGCAATATTAGAAAATTGATATAAACATGGGCTATATTTTCAGATGTACCATAATGAAAAAATTATATTTAATTGTCAATGTAATTATTTTTACATCATAGTAGGAAGTATCTTGAAAATGTTGGCTGTGGCAGAGCTATTATCATCTGTGAATGTTCATGAAAATTTACTCTATGAGTCAAAATAATAGTAGATTATTCCTTTATGACTGCTAATGCTCCGGATGGCATAGGGAAATACATGGGAAAACCCAAACATCAGGAACTGCATAAAAAATGAATTCACAAGAATCAGACTACAAATATGAAGACATTTTAGGAATACTTTAACTAATTTATTTTACTTGTAATTTATTTCTGTGTTTGCAGTGTGTGGTTTAGAGTAAAAAGATCTATGCCTAAGTCCACTGACCACTTTTTTTGTAAGCATAAAATAAAAGATGTAAATGATAAGCAAGCAGTGTGTGATCATTTAAGCAGCAGCATTTATCTCTCTCAATGATAAATAATTGATTTATTTATAATAATTGATTATATTTATAATTAATATACATCTTGGATTTGATGAAATATGGATACATAAAATTGGGTGCTGCCTGTTATATTTAAAGATCAAGATGGAAATCTTGGCCAATGATCTTTGCCTGTGAAAATTAAAAAAAAAAAAAGCAAACCTCACAAAAGTTATTTAATGAGTGGCTCAATAATAAAGATAAAATTCCAAAGTTGGTGAGTACTTCACTATGGCAAAGCATGCTGTGACTAAACCAATGATCCTATGGATTTCATAGACAACCTGTGTTTAATCTTTGCCTGCCTTTGTCACTTAGTCTGAAATCCCATTTAATGTCTACTTTGTACATAAAAGAGCAAAACAGATCCATGATACACATTTTCCCAAAGGAGGAGAATGAAGAACAACTTGAATTAGACTGTTAGGTTTGTATAGTTACATTCAGCAGAGTAACACTAAATATGGCAGTTATGTAAAACAACTCGATTTTTGCTCCAGTACATTATTCTTCTTGAATAATTTCAAAGGTCAAGCATAAAAGGTTGTCTTTACAGTACTTCCAGTCAGTTGTTGTATGTTTTCTCCTTTAAATGGTTGATATACTGGAACCTTTTTTAACCAGTTGATTAAAAAGCCAGCCCTTTATATACTGCTCTCACCTGACCTATCAGAAAAACCTTAAGGAGCATGGAAGGAGTGGGACTTCTGCTTCCGTATTAGGTCATTCTGTTTGAGGCTCCATTGCAATTCAGCAGCAGATAATACTAATTCCAATTTTATAGTGTAACTTCCATTTTGTGGAAAGCTATTTTCATTTTGGCACATTAACTAGTACAATATAAATATGAAAAATTCTAAAGTGAATATGGAAATCTGTACACCCTCCAGCTGATTCTTCAAAGTTCATTTTCAAAATGTACTTGTTTTGAGATTCTCTGAAGTAGGAAAACTGTATTTACCAAGGCATGTAGCACATTCCTAGATAGACACAATACTATTAAATCGGTCCATTTAAGGTTGGCACTTGCTGTACTAGGAAAGTTTCATGTGAATACCATTTTCCATTCCTATTGCTAATATAAGTCCTGGGGTATCCAGTGATTGCCAGAAAAATCCACTTATCTTACTTCCTCATAGTAGAAACAAAATTATGTGGCATATAGAAAGGTCACATCTCCCATGCTGCCTTGCAACTGGTAGGTCTTTGTGGCTATGCTTTACTGAATAGAATGAGAAGAGAAGTGATAGATCCACTTTCAGGCTCTTACCTTTCTCTCTCTCTCTCTCTCTCTCTCTCTCTCTCTCTCTCTCTCTCTCTCTCCCTTTCAGACAGTGAAGATCCAAGCAGGACTCATGGACTTAAGGAAGTCTGAAGCAGAGCAACTAGCACACCTGGGTCACATTTTTCTAGGACATGAGCGTAACATAAAGCTCAAGTCTTACTATACTTGTATACACTCTTCATGTCAATAGTATCTTAAATTCTATGTCATTGGATATTGTTAATGTTATCAGTGATGACTGAAAAGATTTTCTTTTTGTTTCTTTGTTTTCCTTCCTTTGTTATTGTTGGTTTTTGTTTTTGTCATAAGATGACTACCAAAGTAAACCAGAATCCTTTATAACCTCTGGACAAGTAGAAGAATCCTGGGAACCCATGTAATTCTAGCCCTAATCCAAGAACACCTGTAGTTAGTTCTTATAACATGGTCCTGCTCAATACTTGCCTTCATGATAAGATCACTCAAGATAAGGATGCTAAATCATCCTTATGTAGTGAAGAAAGCATATTGTGGCCAGCTATCAATTGGAATGGCATTTGGGCTCTTAATGACTTGTGCTCAAGCAAGCATTCATCTAAGTGAGGCATCAACTAAGTTCACCTTGAAGAAGTATGCCAATCTGTGTGATCCAAAGATGATAAAGCGAAATTCAAATATGATAAAGGGAAAAGTATCAGAGCTTAAATTGTGAACAATTAATCTGTAGAAGGCTATGAAGAACAGCAGGAGCTCAAAATCCAACTGTAGGGTCTCTCGTGAGATTAGGCTTCTGGCAGATCCTGTCTAGCCATCGGCAAGGGACTCAACCAGCTGTAAAATGTGACAGAGATCATTGTAACTTTTCTATGGAAGGTCAAACCATGGCATAATCTAATACTAGGTTAATTGACCTCCCTTTTGACCCAACCTGAATTTTCTCTAGACTCAAGTGTTTCTTTCTTGTTCTATGACAGCTATTTCTTCTCTGGCTTTTTAAAATATTGAGGGTGGTCTTTTCTTTCTTGTTCATTATTTTTATTTATATATTTATATTATTACTATTTTATTCTTGCCAAGTATAATCAATGGTGCTGAATTACTCATGTAGAAGTTGTTGACATGGAGAATGTTTTGTTGTGTATATTTTTGCCACAATTTAGAAAATAACTACATAAATAGTAACAACAACAACAACAACACCTTTCGTGCTAAACTACTGAACTGATGGTAGCTTGTTCCAGCAACTAAGGTTACTTAACCTGATGAGTAAAGAGTGTAAAATAGAGCGACTCCAACTCCCAGTACACAGTATGGTGTATCAAGATGATCACATATGATATGCTGTATCACTATGTTATATAAAATGTATTATGTCACAGCATACTATAGTATAGCATGGTCATAGAAAATGTAACTGGACACATTTTCTTTCACTTCACAAATATTTCTGTGCATTTATGATTAAAGCATGGGGACAAATTCAGGACTTGTAACAGTAAAGCTGATAAGAACGGTTCTTGTCCTCCTGAAGTTTGTAGTTCAAGAGTAGTCAATGAATACAAATCTAAAATTGTACCTGTGACTTTTTTCTAACACAGAGACTTATAAGGCTATTATTATGAAAATAGAAGTACTGCCTTAATTAGGTAGGCACCGATGAGAAAATAGACTCCATGCTAAGAAAATAGATATCCTTTTAGCATGTGTAGGTCAGATGATAGGATGAAAATGAATGAGGATAAGAGCAGATGGAGGAGAGATGGGAGAGGGGAAGAGGAAAAGAAAGAAGAGTTTAGAGAGAGAATATGAGGCTACAGAAGAATACATCAGCCAAAATATGCAAGAGTATGAATTTTATTTTTCATCTAGATACCCAAGAATATGTACACAATCAGGCTTGCCTTTTGTCTTTTGGAAAAGACTATGCTGCCTGCATCACAGGAAAAGGAATTACAGATGAATGTGTATCATGAAGAGGTATTATGAAGAAAATTATTTCTTTGGTTAATATGAGAATCACTGTCAATAAAGTTTTGCCTCACCAAAAAGAAATATTGATACTAGAAAATAATTCAGCATTAAAAATATTTTGCAATTGGATGGTTGATGTTTTGGTAAATGAGCGGCTTTTAATTCTGTGCTGTTTGTTTCTTTTGCATCTCTGGATCATCAACAGGTTCTACTTGCCAAGTTTGATACAGGAAGCATCTGCCTTGACCACTGAAAATATCCAAGGCAATTAAGATGAGAGAAATTTGGTGGCTGGTTTGAAAGAGATTTTGGCTTCAACAGTCCTCGTACCCAATCCCCTTTAAGGATTTCCACCTCTTGCCTTCATACCAGCCACCTTGAGGAATACTCCTACAAGGTCCTCAGACTCCTCAACTCGCAGTACTTGGAAGACATTATGATAGCTCAGTTTCCTACAGAATTTATGAATATTTATGCTCAAGCAATAAGGAAAAGGTCATCTCAGCCTCCCTCTGTAATGTACCCAGATTTCTGGCACCTTTGGTGGATTAAATTTTGTTCCCCCAAGTTGAAGTTTAACTGGTGGATATGATTCTGTTTAAAAATTTTATTTTTCTTATGTTATGCTAATGAAGCCGACTCTAGTAGGGTGGTTCCTAAACTTAGTCATTCCGAATTCTGAAAAGAGCAGCCAGACAGGGACACACAAGAGAGATACAGAGGGAGAAGGCAGATGCCCAGAAATGCTAAGGAATGCCAAGAAAGTGTTGGAGTTACCAATAAGGAAATATCTTCTTGGGAGACGCACCTTGAATTTGGACTTTTAGCCCCCTGAACTGTGCGAAGTCAATTTTTGTCTTTTAAAGTCACCTACTATGTGATTTATTTTAGTACGGAAGCACTCTTTAAGTAGGACACCATTTACAGGTAAGTTGGACTGTGTCAGAATGTCACTCAGTCCCCAGCTGATGTCTTGAAGTTTTCAAACATATTTCTTCTCCCTTGTGTATATAAAAGGCATGGATATAGGAGTTTCTGGTAAAATCATCATCTTGAAATGTTTCCTGTCCTTCTCTGGGCCTTAATCTTATTTCTTGCCCTTGAGATTTGGGCGATGTACCCAAACAATAATATCTTACCAACCACCTAAACACCAGTGCAGATTTACACTCGACTTCTCTTCTTTGTACATGAAAAAAGAGCACTCGGATCTTCATTGGTTTTCATTTGTAAATAAACATCACCTTTCCAGAACACTAGAATGTCAAATACCCAGCCTGCATTAAGATCCTTCTAAATGATGTCTCTTTATTGTAAGAAATGATGCATGACCCTGAATCGTTATTTTCTAAGGTAAGTTGTAGAGCTTTAATTCAGGCTGCTAATGTGGTCATATTAACTTTTGAGTCACTTGACTAGTCAGTTAAAGGAGCAACAATTCTCTTAAAACTCGTATAATTACATTTGGACAAGTTTGCGCGTAGGAACACAAGTCCGTCAGCTTATTATAACCATGGCGCATTTCACACACCATCTTCATTATCTTGTGCTAAAGAAGAGAACATACACTCTTCTATGGGTAATTTTAGATTGGCCACTGACACACGCTGTAGTGTTTATAAAGAAAACAAAACTTGGATGTTGGCCCTTTTAATTATAACTGGCAGAATCGCTACACCCAAAAATCACATAATCTCTTCACCATATTATATCTTTGAAGACATCTGCTTGCAAAGCAGTAACAAGGAATTTGAAATCTAAAAACAAACTTTGGACTAGATTGATTGGTTTGGCGAACCAGGCTTATGAAGAGCTGACGTATTCTGAAGGATTTATTCCTGAACTTCGGGAAAACTTTAAAATATGCTATAATAGAGCTACATGAAATTGTCCTTGGTCTGGATATGCAGATTAGAGATCAAATTTGTATTATTACTAAGGAAAACACACTGGCCCAAAGGAAGAGACTAGAGACATTTCTCCAGTCATTTTTTTATTAGTTTCCAAAGAAACATCTAACCAGCTAAACATTTTGGTGCATTCTGTGCGCTATGTCACCTGAGAAGTGGTCATCACCTCAGCTTGTATGTTCCATCTGCTTTTTTTTTTCATGTGAGAGGCTTCAAGAAGTTCATAAGAAAACAGAATTAAAAGACAAAAGATCCGCCCCCCCCAGCTTTTTGAAGCTCCTGTGTATTTTGAAGACAATTTATATCTTGTATTTTGAAGACAATGACGTTCTCTGGAAAATACACCAATTCTTTTCATATACCTTGGCACATAATTGGGGACACATCACATCTTCGAAATATCACACTTGTTTGGGGTTGTTTGACTCTAGGGTAGATCAATTTATAGCTCTCAGGGTTCTTAACTTGAGGGATAAAATTGAACTTTTAATGATGATCTGTGATCTGCCTGAAATGAGGATCTTCTATTTCACAGGTGACTTGTGCACATGCTTTTTAAATGTAGAACATTAAAAAATCCCAATGCAAGAGCCTGAATTTGTTGCCAAAATAAAAATTGCCTACATTTTATGTAGTTATGTAATTCATAAGGCCCCACCTTCCTTCCACAACTCCAGCCAACGAGTTTGTTTTTCCTTCCTTAACACACTGTTTTCTGAAACCCAGGACAAAATGTTAACCAGTAACATGACTTAAGAGGGTGGCTGGAAAAGTGAAAGTATTCTTATGGTGCTGTATCAGTTCAACCAAGATGACTAATGGCTTTCAGCCTTTTAGAATCTCCAATTGAACAAATGTTTACTGATCCATTAGTCTTTTTTTTTTCTAAGAAAGTGGATCCAAAATTATTCCACTTGAATACTGGCTTTTTGATGCTAAAATGGCATTTATAAATAGGTACCAACACACCAACAAATCCCATTGCAATCAACTTGATTCTCATACATAGCCATGCTACATAAAATGCCCTACAGGACTTCCGAGGCTATAATCCTTACAGAAGCAGACTGTACATCTTATGTGGGGTTTTTGGTGTGTTCGAACTGCCAGTCTTCTGGTTTCCAGACAAGTAATATAATCATGGAAGCACCAGGCTTCTTCATAAATTGGTACTTTGCCTAAAAAAGATGAAATTGTGCATTCAATTTTTTTAACTGTCTAGAGTGCTCAAAAAAACTCCACAGATGTTGACATTTGTCATTCTAACAGTAATTTTATTAGTCGAAACTATTATTTCCCAAATGTTTTCCTGAGAAGCACAGAATCACTGCTGTTACCCCAGAGTACTGCACCATTAACTGTTAAAGGCAGGGGAGTTTCCTAGCTCCAGTGTTTCAGTTGCATGGTTGGACATAAGTTATTTCACTCTTCCACCTCCTTTTTGCAAATACACAAGCTGGGAGAGTTGATAATTTTAATGCAAATTAAAAACTTCTGAATGTCTTCAAATATAAAACACAGACTCAGGAAACATTATTAGAACTAGCAAACCACTTGGAGGATAGAAAGTGTGAAAGTAAAAGAATAGAAAAGGCCAATGCACTAAGAATGATTTATTCTAATAGAGCTATTTCAGCCTTTCTAGCTTGAATATTTATGGTGCAATTATTCAGCATGTTTTCTTTTTTGAGTTAGGTCATATCAGGGATACTTTGGCTGAAAAAAATAAAATCAGAACAGAATAGAGATAATGTAAAGGTTAAAAAATACCTGGAGCATGTCAATCTAGAAGATTCTGTTTATTAAGGAGTGGGACTAGGAAGTTTGGGATGCAGCTGTGCAAAGTCTTGAGTTCTCAGGACTTGCAGAGAGAACTGCAGGACGAAGTACAAGCAGGAGCGTCTAATTAGGAGCTCTGTAGCTTGTGCCAAATCTTACTTTTTCTGGAGCAGGTGGCTTTATGCCCACAGATACTTGTCCCAGTTATAAGTACTGAGTGATTTCATACAAGTCTGTTTTGCAGGACTAGTTTTCCAGGGTGTTTTCATGGGCCAAGTAAAATCTTGATCGTTAAAGGAGGATAAATATATGTGCAAGCACTGCAAAATAATTTGCCTGAAAGTCTGCTAACCCACTAAGTTCTTCCTTGGCTCAGAGAAATCTAGAGAAGCTGCGATGTCTGCATCGACTCTTCCAAATATGAAGGAAACGGGTACGACTGCTCTCTGATTCTCATAGGAAATGCAAAGATGCAATTTCTGCCGTGAGTAATGGTACAAATAAAATTATGTTTATTATTATTTTATTCATGGCATTTAATTATAGAGGAAGATGGGTAGTCAGATAGCAAAACAGCCGTAAACAAGGGAAAGGACCTGCTGCTGGTTTCAAATGAGTGCTCTGAAACAATTGGGAAGATGATTAATGGAATGCCCGGCTACAGACAGATTCCAGGGGCAGAAGTGTGCACTAGGGCTCATCAAATAATGGACCTTTGGTTTACTTTTCAGGCCATTTCTTTGCAGTAACTTGACATTTGATGGGATTACCTTTGGTTTTTGTTTTTTTTTTTTTTCTCTTTTTGGTTGGAGTTGCTGCTATGCCTGAAAAGATTGTCATCTTTTGATTCAAAGATAACAGAGCTAATCATGTGAAATTGTTCTGTAAAGAGTCGCCTGTGACTCATAGCCCAACAGCAAAAATAGATTTTGTCTACAGTTTGCTTTCTTACCTCACTGTTGTAACTGAAACGATCAAATGACTAGTTTCCATTATAAACACCATGTATTTATTTTATAAAATTGCTTGAAATGAAATAGTATCATAAAACTCTGAGGCCCCTTAGGACTCCCAGAAATTGCTGATGGTAATTTTAATTCACATGCTTCACCCAAATAGATGAAGCAATTTTGCCTAAACATAACAATAAACAACTTTAAAAGAAACAACAACAACAACAACAAACCTTGGACAGGTGAGCGGTAGATAAGAGCAAATTTAGGAGGCAGTGGAATTGTTTAGGGAAGACAAACAAAACCCAGAGGGACAATTGACCATTCAAAATAGAGTTAATAAGTTCCCAAACATGTAAGTTCTAATTTAAAAATTAAGTCTTCCAATTGCCAATTTCAAAAAATGTAATGAGTTTAGAGTGGCCTTTTTATTATGCATGGTTTTATGTCTTTGGATTTCAAAATTACCTAGCATGCATTTTCAACTTTGCTACAATTTCCGGGCTGTTTTCATTTCTATTTAAAAAAGGCTAAACAGTAAGATGTGCCACTGCTTTGCATTCTAATTGCACGTAACTGATTTGCACAGCAGAACAAAAAACTCATTTTCAGATTAAGGATCGTGCACCAAGAAATAATTATTGTTCTACTAGGGAAAAAAAATTCCCACCTTCTCCCTTCATTTATGTGAGCTGCTTGCCATGTTCCCCTAGGTTGCTATCTTTTATAGACCACCATGCATTGCTCTTCAGGGACTGAAATAATGCAAGTGGAAACAAGGAACACACAACTGTTTTGACTACATTCTTTTGCTTGCAACATAACACTTGCCTTTTATTATTTTATCTTCCACAATCAAGGGGTGACTAAATGGTTGCAGGTGGTGATGAAAATAAAAGCCATCCATCATTATTTATTAGGCATGAAAAAGATACACAATAATGTAATTTAATCTCAGAGCAGACAATTATTTCCACATATTGATAATACAATGTGAAAACTGTCATGAATTCTAATATGATATTTTGGCTTTATAGGTGCGCCATGGCCAGCATGACAAATAATAAAATTGCATCAAAAAGGGAAGAAAAAGTAATTATGTACATATGTCAATATCATGAGTGGTGATATGAGGAAAATATATCACCCAAATTTTAAGACTTATTCATTACAACTTGGTCAACTTAGAAGTTTAAAATGGAAAAAAGTATGTTTCAGTTTTCATTATTAAAAACAAAATCTATTATATTCACATCACAAGCTATAAGCTGAGTAAACATGACCATGTAAGTGTGTTATAACATAAAAGTTTTGAAGACTAGCCATGTCCTGAAACATTTGCATTTTATATATATGTCAAATTTCTAAGAGCTTTTTTTGTTCACTTTATTCTGTTAAAACCCTGCAGCTGTACACTCTTCAATTTCTACTTTGGATAGCATGCACATGACTATTAAATGTAGCAAAGAACTTACCTTTTAGCCAAATAAAGCAAGAAATGGTTGAAAATAAACATCTTTGGTAGGAAAAATCCTGACTGATGAAATATTAGTTCTGAAAAAAGGAGAGGCCAGTTTTAGTTATGTTAAATGATTTCTGTTTCCACTTGGTTGCTGAAGTCTTTCTCCAAACAGGCTTTGGTGGATGAAAATATGACCAAAAAGAAACAAACTACCACTTGATCTCTGTAGAACAGGAATGAAAACCATATTACAGTTTACATGTGAATAGACTTTGTACTCTGCAAAGAGTGATCATGATCAGGGAATTCCCAGTTAGAAATAAGTGAGATGATACTTAAAGTGTTTGGTTCCTCCACATTAGATACACACACACACACACACACATTTCATAGCACTTGTACAACAGCTTGTTCTATACTTTCTTGCAAACTAAACTAATTTATTCACATATAGATTATCAATATAAGTATAAACTTATTGGATAGGAGAAATGACCCTCTCTTAGAAAAACGCGTTCTAAAACTACTAAGGAAAAATCTTTTAGACTTGGTTTTGAATACTGGACAGAACCTGAAAGAAAAGGTATCCGTGAGTGATCATAACACTGTGACCATTCTGGGCTAAGAGAGAAAATTTATATATCATGTGGTTACTCAACTTTATAAAGGGAACCTAAGAACAAGTGTAGGCACTGCATAGGAAAAACAAATGAAAGGAATAATTTAAAAAGTCAATAAGCCACAGGAAATCTGGAGACTGTTTAAAAACACCTTATTGGAAGCCTAGCAAAAGTATGTGCCAGAGATCAAAGGGACACTTGGAAATGTAGCCCAACTAAGGAAACCAGGGAGATCCGCAAACTATGGCAGGTCAGGTGTGAACAAGAATGCAGGCAAGCCAAAAGAGAATTCAAGAGTACCTTACAAGTGACTCCAAAGCTAATAAAAATGTTCTTCAAAATATATCCATGGCAGGAAATCAAGTAGAGAACTAATGGGCCGATCAAGTGACCTTCTCTGGGCAGAAGATATAATCTTCTTGCAGGATGGAAAGTCTTAGACCTTACTAAGTTTCATTAATTCATTTATTTACTCATTGAGTCATCTATCATCTGTCCATTTGTCCATCCATCCATCCATTCATCCATCTCATTTATAATCTAAATATTTAACAAAAATTTACAGAAAGTATATTAGGAGCCAGACCTTAGGTTGAACACTGAAAATAAAGCAATATATAAAGTAATAATTTACTTATGAATTTACCAAATGCATTGGTTCGTCATATATGCCAAGGGCTGGCCTACCAGTGAACAAAAAATGAACAACATCTCTGACTAGAAGAGTTTACTTTCTGGTTGGTTAGAATATTGAATACGAGAAATATATAGAATAGTGAACAATCACAAGATCAATCAAGTTCAAATAGAATGAATACCTTATAGCAGGTCTGCCAATGGCAGAAGATGGCATGAATGAATAAAGAGCAGTGAGTGGAACAGGAGGTGAAGTTTGTAAGATGGACATGGGCCACACCATTCAGGACTTAGTAGGCCATGTAAAAACACTAGATTTTAAATTAGGTGCAATGGGAAACTACCGAGTAGTTATAAGCAAGAAGGATTCTCTTAAAAATTTTAATACACCTCTCTTTAAATCACTGCAAAAAATAAAATAAAGCCCTGCAATGAGTCCTTGTTTGAATCTGAGTAAAAGCAAAAGCTATTACACAATGGCACATAGGACATTCCATGTTCTGTTATTTCTTACTTCTTCCTTGAAACAGTTCTGTAGACATTCTGGTCTTTTTGTGCCCAGGAAATCCAGATGAGTACTCCTTACTTGTCTGTCACCTGTCTGTCAGTTTGTCTTTCTGTAGAGGCTCTTGTGTTGCTGTGAAGCTGTAAGCTATGTCACTGGTATTCCAAATATATCAGCAGGGTAACCTAAAACGAGCAGCTTGCAGCAGAACTTCCAGACTAAGAACAGAAAAAAGAAATTCCACTTCCCAGGCATTAGTCATTAAAAACCTTATAGGTAGGATGAAAGCCTTGTTAGATGCTGAAATCCTCATGAACAGCAACACATAGTCGTCAGAGACAGTGCCCTTGGGTTAGAAGACACTCAAAAGATGACTGACGCAGAGCTACCTTTCCAAATTAGAGTTGTCCATGATAATGTAGAGGGAGAAGAGAATTAAGACCTTCATTTGCTAAGGAAGCATAACTCACAATGAGGATAAATAACTGCTAAATTAAATTAATAATTGGAACATGAGATGTATGAAGTATGAATCAAGGATAAGTGGAGTCATCAAAAATGAATGGAATACATAAAGATTGATAGCCTGGGCACTTGCAAGCTGAAATGGACTGGCATTGGCCCTTTTGAAATAGATAGTCATATGGTTTATTATGTGGGGAATGATTGATTCAAGAGGAATGGCAGCACATTCATCACCAAAAAAATATTTGAAGATCTATTTTGAAGTACAATGCTGTCTGTGAAAGGATTATATCAATTTGCAAACAAGAAAGTAATTCAATACAATTTTTATTTAAATTTGTGCCCAACTCCTAAAATTAGTGATTCAGAAAGTGAAGAATTTTACCAATGTTGTCCGTATGAAATTGATCAAATATGCAATCCAGGCTTAGTGATAATTATTGATGGTTGGGATTCACAAGTGGGAAACAAAGAGGAAGATAGAGTAGTTGGGGAAAAAAGCTTGGTGATAAAAATGAAGGTAGAGATCACATGGCAGAATTTTGCAAGATCATCGACTTCATTACAATCACCATTTTGTAACAACACAGAAGGTGATTCTTCATGTGCATTGTCTTTTCCAGATGGAATACAAAGAAATAAAGTTAACTACACCTGAGGGAAGAGATCTATGAGAGAAGTTCAATAACAGCAGTTAAAATGAGGCCATGAGTCAATTGTGGAAAAGACAAATTTCTTATATGTAAATTCAGGTTGAAGCTGAAGAAAAGGCAAACAAATCCACAAGAATCAAAAAAAGACCTTAAGTGTATCCGCCCTGAATTTCTAGACCAGCTCCAGAGCAGATTTGAGGCATTGAACACTAAAGACAGATGATCTGATGAGCTGTGAGATGAACTGATTGTGGGATGATAGTATCATTCTTCTTAATGTGATTGAACAATTAAATTGTAAGATATGTGAATTATAAGCCAATAAAACTATGGGAAAAATAATATGTGTGAACAAAACAAAAAAGTCATTAAAAAACAGGAAGAAAAAGATCAAAGTGGATGTCAGAAGAGACATAAACTTGCTCTTAACAGTAGTGTGCTAAGGAAATATGAAGAAATTATGAAGTAAAATAGTTGAATAGAAAATTTCAAAGCTAGAGAAGATAACGTAAATGATTAAAATGGAATGTGAAAAGACTGGGAGATAGAAAATCAAAAAGGTAGAGCATGGTCAGCATATTTTAAGCAAAAAGAACTAAAGAAAAATATTCAAACCTGGAGTTGCAATATTGAAAGATTCTATGGGCAAATTATGTAATTAGGTAGGAAGTATCAAAAAAAGATGGAAAGAATACACAGCGTTATTGTACCCAAACAGACTAATAAACATTCAACCATTCAAGAGGTCGCACATGAGCATGAACCAATGATACTGAAAGAAGAAATTCAAGCTGTACTGAAAACATTAGCTAGAAACAAAACACCAGGATTTGATGGAATACCAATTGAAATGTTTAAACAGGCTGATGAGGCACTGGAAACATCCACTCATCTATGCCAAGAAATTTGGAAAACAGCTATCTGACAAACAAACAGGAAGTTATCTGCATTTACATCTGTTCCAAAGAAAGATGCCCCAACAGAATGTACTAATTACAGAACAATATCATTAATATCACAAGCAGATAAAATATTGCTTAAGATCATCTAACAACAATTGCAGCAGTCTATAAATAGGAAGCTGTCAGAAGCCCAGGCTAGATTCAGAAGAGGAAGCGAAACAAAAGATGTCATAGCTGATATCAGAAGGAGATTGACTGAAAGCAGAGAATACCAGAAAGTCGTTTACTTGTACTTCGATTATTTAAAGACATTTGGCAGTGTGGATCATAATGAGCTATGTATAGTCTTTAGAAGAATAGAAATTCCAAAACAATATATGTGCTCAAGCAGAACTTAATACACAAGCCAAACGGTAGTGTTTCAAACAGAACAAGGAAGAGACAGCATGACTTAAAATAAATAGATTTGTAGGTCAAAGTTGTACCCTTTCACCATCTTATTCAATCTATATGCTGAACAAATAATCCAAGAAACCAATATGATGGGTTGATAGGGGCTGCAAAAATGGGCCCACATCTAACAACAATTTTGAAGATAGTTCAGAAGGACCAAGACTTTGTTTTGTTCTGTTCTATCGCTATGAGTTGGAGACAGCACCTAACACTAGCACCAACAAAGACAGTGGAGATCAGAATGGCACCCCGCGAGCCTGCTGACCTCTCCAGCCTTTGCAGCGCAACGCAGGAGCAGACCACGCCAGAGGAGAGCAGAAACCATGTCAGAGTCACATAGCGAAGTGGGATCTGCCTTCGTCCAGACCCAGCCGCTGCACGCAGTCATGGCTGACACCTTCTTGGATCACATGTGGCACCTGGACATCGACTCCGCCCCCACCATAGCCTGGAACACTGACATCATCTGTACCATTGGCCCAGCATCCTGGGCAGTGTAAATGCTGAAGGAGATGATCAAGTCTCACGTGAAAGTGGCTTGGATGAACTTCCCTCACAGAATCCATGAATACCACGCAGAGACCATCAAGAAGGTGCATGGGGCCACAGAAGGCTGTGCTTCTGACTCCCTTCTCTACCGGTCAGTTGCTGTGGCCCTGCACACTAAGGGGCCTGAGATGTGAACTGCGCTCAGGGGCAGCGGCATAGCAGCAGTGGAGCTGAGGAAGGGAGCCACTCTTAAGATTGTTCTGGATAATGCATACATGGACAAGTGTGACGAGAGCGTTCTGTGGCTGGACTACAAGAACACATACGAAGTGGTGAAAGTGGGCAGCAAGATCTATGTGCGCGATGGGCAGATTTCTCTGCAGGTGAAGGAGAAAGGTGCGGACTTCCTGGTTACAGGTGGAAAACGGTGGCTCCCTGGGCAGCAAGAAGGGTGTGAACCTTCCTGGGGCTACCCTGGACCAGCCTGCGGTGTCCCATCCGGGATCTGAAGTTGGGTGTGGAACCGGACGTGGATATGGTGTTTGCGTCTTTCATCTGCATGGTGGCTGATGTGCATGAGGTCAGGAATGTGCTGGGAGAGAAAGTCAAGAACATCAAGATCATCAGCAAAATTGAGAATCATGAGGAGTCAGCAGGTTTGATGACATCCTGGAGGCCAGAGACAGGATCATGGTGGCCTGTGGCGACCTGGGCATGGAAATCCCGGCAGAGAAGGTCTTCCTGACTCAGAAGATGATTGGGCAGTGCAACCAATTAGCCAGGAAGTCCGTCATCTGTGCCACGCAGGTGTTGGAGAGCATGATCAAGAAGCCCTCACCGCCCACCTCTCCATGCCCCCACCCACACCCCACACTGAGCTGAATGAAGGCAGTGATGTGCCTAGAGCTGACTGAATCATGCTGTTGGGGAAACGGTCAATAGGGACGACCTGCTGGAGGCTGCGCGCACGCAGCACCTGATCGCCTGTATGGCAGAGGCTGTCATTTACCACTAGCAATTGTTCGAGGAGCTCCGTTGCCTGGCAACATTACCAGCGACCCCACAGAAACTGACACTGTGGGCGCCTTGGAGGCCACATTCAAGTGCTGCAGTGGGGCCATAAGCGCCTTCACCAAGTCTGGCTGGTCTGCTCACCAGGTGGTCAGATACCTCCCACGGGCCCCCATCATTGCTGTGACCCGGAAGCCCCAGACAAGCTCGACAGGCTCACTTGTACCGCGGCGGCGGCATCTTTCCTGTGCTGTGGAAGGCCCAAGTCCTGTCGGCCTGGGCTGAGGATGTGGACCTTCAAGTGAACCTGGTCATGTATGTTGGCAAAGCCCGAGGCCTCTTTAAGACTGGAGACGTAGTCGTCGTGCTGACCGGGTGGCGCCATGGCTCTGGCTTTACCAACACCATGCAAGTAGTGCCTGTGCCGTGATGGTCCCTGGGGCACCTCCTCCAGCCTTTGTCCCTACCCCTCTCCCAACCCACCCATTAGGCCACCAACACTTGTAGTTCTTCCTCGGGGCTAGTATGGCGCCAGTGAGCTGGGGCTCCAGGGAAGGGAGTGGAAAATCTGTTGCCACATGGCCCTGCTGGGTGCGGTTGACTGAACCTGTCTTTCCATTTGTGGCACCACCCAGGCCACAGAAGGTGGCAGGCTGCAAGGCCAGAGGCCCCGTGCTTACTGAATATAAGAGGTCAACAAGCTCCCTCGCCTTGGTGTGCTCCAATCAGCCCCTGTAGAACATGGGTACCCAGAGAATGCCCGCCCTGGCCCGGGATTGGCAGACAGCAAGAGCCAGGTGCCGGAGGGTGGCGGCGTAGCAGTGGCTTCAGTGCAGACAGACTCTGGATGGCCCTGAACTTGCTTCCCCAGCCCCTCAGCCTCCCCCGTTCTCACGGTGTTATTTGTGCTTTGGGTACTTGAGTTCCTGTGCTCTCCTCAGCTGTCATGCAGACAAAAACACTCCTCCACCTTTCATTCACCCCCCACCCTGCCACAGCCACCTTCAGGCCTGTTGCTATAGAGCTGACCTATATGCCAATAAGCAATAGCTGCAGCAAACAAACACACAAACAAAGACAGTGGAATTGGGGAGGATATATTTTAAAATAGAAGCACTGGGGTTTGGATTATATTCATGTTTGGGGTTGGCTCATATTGGTTGCCAGAAGTTTACAAATGGGATGTTACACTCAGATATTATTAAAAGTAAATGATACATGCATACTATTAAATATTATATTAAAATAAATAATAAAATTTAAAACTATTTACTAATTATTTTACTATATTTTACTCTTATCAATGTTCTCAAGGTTCTGTATGTATAGTATATTGTAGTCATGAAATATTATTTAATGGTATATTACTGTCCAAATATCTTTTCTATTATTGTGTTTCTGATGTTTACAAAACAAATTAAGTCCCCTTTTAACAATTTATATATAATGATCAGTGACATTGATTACATTTTCTTCAAAATATGTCAACATTCTCACTATATCTATCCAATTCCATTAGTTAGCTTCCTTGTCCCACTTCATCTCATAGAGCAGTTCTTGTTTTTTTATGCATAAATATTTCTAATTCTACATTTAGTGATATAATGTTAATATCTTAAAATCCATCACCGTGAGATGATTTATTCTCTGGTAATTGTCAAGAACTATAAACTAAGACTTAATTTATTGTGTTATTGATTTTATAAGCTGATAGTAAAAATGTTAATAATATTAAACTCAAAACTGCTCACCTGTATAGATGTTAGATAGTTAATACCACCAAAAGATTGAGGAATATTTTTCCAGAGTGACTGGTTGTACCTATAGTTCTGGAGTGCAGAAGAAAAATCTAAATTGGAGGCCTCGTTTCGGTGATATTCATAAATATTAAGTAATTTGAAGACTTGAGAGTAGATGAAGCTATTCTGTTCTCTCCAAACTTATGTAGGACTCACCACTTGGAGAAATTTGGATAACATAATGGCAGATACAGAGTATTCTAGTTCTCATTGACAAAAGAATAATACATACCTCACCTGAACTAAATGATATCTCTGAAAATACTGAGAGCTTCTATCAGGGTGTACATGCTTTCACCTCTTCCAAATCCTTTGTAACCACTTGTGAACCTTGTCTCTGTGTCTTTGCCTATTCTAGGTATACCATATGCACAGGATCACACAATATTTGTTATTTTGTGTCTGATTGATTTCATAGTTCACTCATATTGTACCATGTATTAAAACTCCATTTCTCCTTATGGCTAAACAGTATTTCATTGTGTGTATAAGCCATATTTATCCATTCATTTGTTGATGGACACTTGGGTTGCTTCTACCTTTTAACTATCGTGAACAACACTGCAAGGAACACTGATGTGCAAGTATCTGTTTGAATCTCTTTTTGGATCGACATCTAGAAAAGGAGCAGCTGTGCCATATGGTAGTGCAATGCTTACCATTTTGAGAAACTGCCAACTTGATCTCCCGAGCAGCTGTACCATTTTACATATTCACCTACAACATGTGATTGTTCTAATTTCTCCATATCCTCACCAACACTTGTAATTATATATGTTTTTATAATAGTCATTCTACCTAGTAAAAGAAACAGGTGAAATGAATTTGAGGAACATGTGTTCCTCAACTTAATATATAAAACATATTATCATTTGAACATATAATCAATATAATAATTAATCAGAATATATTTTATACTTACTGTTTATATTAATTTTTTAAACTCTGGTATGTATTTCACACAGGACATTTCAATTTGAGCTAGCTACATTCCAAGTGTTCAATAGCCACTTGTGGCTAGTGCCTAGCATAATGGACAGTTTGAGTTTCAAGGCAAGATTGAAAGGCAAAATTTTCTGGATATTGGCAGACAGCAGACAGCAGATGTGAAGTTTTTCCAGCTGTTTCTTGGAATCCTACAAGCAGCTGGAACCAACCGTGGAAGTCTCCAGATTTTCCTGCCTTTTCTGACTTGTTGAACTCAAGCAGTGTCTTCCCCAACCTTCACCTTGTCCATGGTTAAATGTTTACTTACACTTCTTAAATGGCTACACTGCTTAACATCTTGTATTAAATCTCTTTCTACTTGAAATACCTAGAGTTGTTTCTGTCCCTTTTGAATTATGACTTATATGGTTGGCAGGGATATTTGTTACTCAGTAAATATTTACATGCTCTCCTCTATTTTTCTAGCTTCCTTGTAATTTTATGTGGGGCTTAATGAATAGTTCTGGCCAATAAACTCTTAAGAATAAGTTATGTATGTCACTTGTGGTCAGGAGCACTAAAGAGTCCAGATAGGGCTTACCCTTCCACTTTGAGATATCCCTGACATATTGATATGGTAGTATTCCATTCCATTGCAGGAGCCCCACCATGGGAGACAGACTCCATGGAATGTGACCCAAACCACATGGATTTTAATTAAGCAAGACACACATTTTTGGGGTTCTCTTAAGCTACTGAGATTTCAGGGTTGGTTTGTTGCCCTTCTAGAACTTAGAGAATAATGACCCAAACAAAAATTAATCCTGGAAATACGTTTTTTAGCATCAAAATCCTATGAAAGGAGAAATTGAACAGATACTTCATTAATCAGGAATGGAAAATGTGATGATGGAAACAAAGCAATCTGATCTTTTAGAGCCATGGGGTTTGACTTCCTACACTCAAGATCACATCCCCAGCAAAATGATCTTTTAATAGATAGATAGATAAATAAATAAATAGAAATAAGCCTAAAGATGATTGGAAAAATGATGAGCATCACTTCAAATGTAATTCTGATTCCATAAGTACTAGAAAATAGGAAAAAAGTACTCACTGCCATCTAGACAATGCTGACTCAGAGTGACACTCTCTGGGTTTCCAAGACTGTAACTGCTAAAGAGTGGAAAGTCCAGTCTTTCTCCTGTGGTACTGTTGGTAGTTCTGAACAGCTGAACATGTGGATTACAGCTTAGTGTACAACCACTACATCACCAGGGCACCAGCACAGAAGAGAAGAGGGAGATTTATCAAGAAAACAACGTTGCACACAGGAAACGTGTTTAAGTCAAGATTTTTAAAAAGTTATGTTAAAAAATAAAAGAAAAGACAATAAAAGATAACTTTAGTATTATGTAAGTAAGATCTGGGAATATATATTTTGAAGAGCAGAGGATGTAGATATTGAATTAATATAGACTTTTCACGGTATTGGAAAAGCAGATAACAGATTGATTTGAGAAAGTCTAGAATAAAGGTGATGCTGATCATTACCAAAACATTAAATAGATTGCTCAATAAAAGATAGATGCAACAAGAACAAACAGGTCAAACATTTTCCTTCTGAAATGGAATAGATTGAGGACTGCTGATAAAAGAAGGCCTTGGGCATAATTCAATTTGTAGATGACACAAAACCGAATGAATGGTATTCGGAGTGAGTCAAAGCTCTAAATTATTGCTTTCTCCATACTTTAGAAGCAAGTTAACAAATGTAAATTTTACTAGGTTCTTCTCCACCCTACAGTAAATTAAGCAGAAAATAAAGGTCATTTAGTCTAACATTCATGCGAAAGAGTCATAATTTTATTTTGACCATATCAAATAAGCTCCAAGTAATATGTTGTAAGGAAACTTGGTGTTGTAGTGGTTAGGCTGAGAGCCCCGTGTTCTGCCATTCGACACCCCCCCAGCTCCCCTGGAAGAAGCTGGGCTTTCTACTCCCATAAACGCTTAACAGTCTCCCAAACCCACCTGAGGGTTGCCATGAGTCTGCATTGATTCAAAGGCAATGATTTTGGTTTGGTTTTAATCTGTGTGAATGCATGTGTATTTAAAAATACTTTTAGCCAGAGGAAAGCTACTGTAAATATATAAAATTATTATGTATAATATTATGTAACATAATTTTATAATATATACAGATCATTTTATCCAGGGTTCTTTCAACTCATAACAATCCATACATCAATTGTATCAAGAATATTTATGCATATGTTGCCATCATTCTTTTCTAGACATCTACTTTCTATTGAGCCCTTGGTAGCAGCTCCTCTTTTTACCCTCCCTCCCCTACAACCCTCATAACCCCTGGATAAATTGTAAACTATTATTATTTTCATATCTTACACTGATCATTGTCTCCATTCCCTTATAGTTTCTGTCGTTTGTGCCCTAGAGGAGTGTGTGTGGTTATGTGTCAGTCATTGTGCTCAGTTCCCACTTCCTCCCCTTCTTTCCCAACTTTCCCTCCACCTTTCTGGTATCACTATTCCCATTCCTGTCCCCGGATTCCATGTGTCCTGAGCTCTTATCTCTTATCTATACCTGTGTACATACTCTGAAGTGAGAGGTGAAATTGGGGTCATGATAGTGGGGGGTGAGGAAGCTTCAAGGAACCAGAGGAATATTGTGTATTTCATCAGTGCTTTACTGCGTCCTGGTTGACTCAATCCTTCCCTGTGACTCCTCTGTGGGGGGATGTCCCATTGTCTAAAGATGGGCTTTGGGTTCCTGCTCTGACCCCCTCTTGTTCGCAACAGTACATTTTTTTTTTTTTTTTTAGTTTGTTCACTTGTTTGTTATGGGTCTTCTACTGCTTGATACCTGGTCCCCGTGACATGACACCTCATAATTGCACAGGCTGGTATGCTTCTTCTTTGTGTGATTGTTACTTCTGGGCTAGATCGCTGCTTGTTTAATTTCAAGTTTTTTAAGACCCCAAGATATCTTCTATCTGGGCACTATCCACTTTCTTCACCACATTTATTTATGCACCCATTTTGTTTTCAGTGATTGTGTGAGGAAGGTGAGGATAACAGAATGTCAGTTTGTTAGACAAAATGTTCTTGTGTTGATGAGGGTATGAGCAGAGATCTCAAGTCCATCTACTATCTTAGTGTATTGCCATATAAATATACGTACATAGGCCAACACCTCTATTTTTATGAATTACTGTATTTACATATGTATACATCTATGATCACAACTCTATCCATAGCTTGGCGTTCCTAGATCTATTTTGTTTCTTTTTACCTTTCTCCTGCCCCACCATATTTGCCCTTCTTCCACCCCTTAGTAAGTCCTTGCAGCTAGATTGCTGTTGCTCCACCCCCCACCAGGATCTCTACATCCTTCTAGTTGTTGATTTGATTTCTCTAGTTGTTCCTCTGTGAATGGCATTGTTTGCTTACCACTCCCTTTTCCCTGCCTCCTTCTCCCCCCAAGTGC
Source organism: Nesogale talazaci (assembly GCA_004026705.1). Taxonomy (NCBI): domain Eukaryota; kingdom Metazoa; phylum Chordata; class Mammalia; order Afrosoricida; family Tenrecidae; genus Nesogale; species Nesogale talazaci. Next base: position 124,524 of record PVJH01002594.1, on the reverse strand, counting down.
CTTCAGAACCATTGGTCCTATAGCTTTCTCCATTAGCTTTCTTTCCATGCCTTTCTTACAAAAGTAGGCAAACCAACAAGAAGATAGACCAAACAAAAATAAGACAAAATATTGAAAAAGGAAAAAAAAGAAAAGAAAAAAAGGAACAAACACCTAATGACTTCTTGGTCTGTCTCTTGACCTTCATGATGATTTCCCCACTGGTGCTGGGGGAGTTCCAGAAGTTGTTCCTCCTAACCTGAAGTCTATCTTTTCTTTTTTACTTTGAAATTCTAGACTTTCCTTAAATCAAATTTATTTAAAAAGTTTAAACTTAAAAAAACGTTTTATTGGGGACTCTTATCACAACCCATCCCTCCATTCATTGTGTCAAGGACATTTGTTAGTACATTTGTTGCCATCATCATTTTCAGAATATTTTCTCTCTAGTTGAGTCTTTGGTATCAGCTCCTCATTTTTCTCCTCCCTTCCTCAACCTCTCCTCCCTCACAAGCAGTTGATAATTTATAAACTGCTATTATTTTGTCATGTCTTACACTGAAGATATCTCCCTTCACCAGGGAAAGAGTTATATGTAGATCATTGTGATTTGTTCTCCCTTTCTCCCCCACCTTTCCCTTTCCCTACTAGTATTGCTACTCTCATTACTGGTCCTGAGGGATTCATCTGTCCTGGATTTTCTGTGTTCCCAACCTTTATCTCTACTCGTGTACATGCTGTGGTCTAGCCAGACTGGGATCATAATAGTGAGGGGAGGGGAGAGGAAGCATCAAAGAACTAGAGGAAAATTGTATGTCTCATCAGTGTTAGACTGCACCCTAACTACCTCCACTCTTCCTTGTGACCCCTTTGTAAGGGAATGCACAATTGTCTACAGATGGGTTTTTGAGTCTCTACTCCACACTCCCCTTCATTCACATTGATATGATTTTTTTTGTTTGTTTGTTCTGGGTCTTTGATGCCTGATGCCTGATCCCATCGACACCTCATGAGCATACAGGCAGGTGTGCTTCATCCATGTGGGCTTTGTTGCTTCTCGGCTAGATGGTCACTTGCTTATTTTTTAAACCTTTAAGATCCCCCAAACTATATCTTTTGATAGCTGGGCAACATGAGATTTCTTCGCCACATTTGCTTTGCACCCATTTTATCTGCAGTGATAGTGTTGGGAAGGTGAGCATCACAGATTGCCAGATGATTAGAAGAAAGTGTTTGTGCATTGAGAGAGTACTTGTATAGAGGCCCAATGTCTATCTGCTACCTTACTACTACACCTTAAATATAGAAACATAGATCTATTTCCCCATTGTCCTATATAAATACATTTATATATGTACACGCCTGTATTTCGACCTCTATAACTGGCCTTTGCCTTCTAGTTCTTTTCTCTATTTCCTTTTACTTTCCTCTTGTCCCACTATGATGTTCAGTCTTCATTCAGGTTTCAGTAATTCCTCTCAGTTACATTGCCCTTGATCAAGCCCTACCAGGCTTCCTACACTCTCTTCCCTTCGATTTTGTATCACTTGTTCTCTTGTTCCGGAGTTTGTTAACACCCACTTCCTTTTTCCCCCTCCCCCACCCCCTTCCCAAGCCCCTGCCCCAATCATCCATTCTGTTGTTTTCTCTTCCAGATTGTTTATCCAGCCTATCTTATCTAGATAGACCTGCAGAGATAATAATATGCACAACAAAAAAGACAGAGCAAAACAAACAACAAAGGGAAACAAAACAACAACAAAAATGACAAAAAACAACAACAAGAAAGAAAAGTCTGTAAGTATTTCATTGTCTGCTTCTTGACCTTCAGGAGTTATTTTTGGTTGAGTCTGATGGGGTGTCACACCAGAGTCTATTTTTGGTATTCCCTGGGGACTTTTTTTGCTCTGTTCCCCTTGCTGTTCTGTTACACACCCTTAGTATTTCGCCTCAGTGTGGTGGGGTCAGATCTGGCGCAACTTCCGCTGTGTCTCCAGTATTGTTCCCTGTGGCCCTATGGGCCAATGAGGGATGATCCCCTCAATGCCACATCTTTTTCAGAAAGTTCAGTTTGTGAAGTTATTTACTTAGCATATAGATTGAATAAGTATAGGAAATGAAACAATCCTTAAACATACAATCTTTAAACATACATTCCTGAGTTTAACCACTCAATGTAAGGATGTAACCACCTATCCCTGATAGCCCGCCCCCCCTCAAAAAAAATGAATAAAAGCCCTGTTGGGCCAAGCTTTCAGCATATGTATTTTTCCCACTAGCATTTAGTAACTTGCTCTGATTTAGTGCCAGTGGCATCACCTGGGAAGGGTCTCGTTGGTCACAGTGAATTTTTTCATAGAAGCAGTTTCATTTGAATCTCTTTTTTTTTGTGATGGCCAATTTAAGAGGACAGTGTGTGGCTGTAAAATTCTGTTTCTTGCATGGGGAAAATGCCCATAAACTGCTGTAATGCTGAATACAGCTTACAAGGACAGCACTATGGGAAAAACTCAACTGTATAAGTAGTTTTCCTATTAAAAAAAAAAGGTGCAATGTCAATTGATGATAAACCTCATTGCCACACTGTGTCTCCAGTGTTGTCCCTCATAGGGATAAGGGTCATAGGGATAATTTGTCTTGTGGTGGGGCTGGCTCTGTGGTCTCTCTGAGCAGTACTATAATATGTGGGGCTTGGTGGGCCAGGATGTGTTCGATTCTCTCTCCTTCCCTCTTTGCTTGCTGCTGTGTGATTCTGACCAGACAGGCCCTTCTCCCTGAACTGTAGCGTCAGTGTTGTCCTATGTAGTGCATTCTTCTGGAAGGGGAGGATGGTTGTCCATGTAGTTGGGATTGGAACTGGCCCCACAAACCTCTCTAATGGGTTCCTGCTTCATGCTGGTATGTTGCATTCATGTCTTGCTGCAACATGTTGAAGTCTCTCTCCCTCTCCTGTGGAGATAAAAGCAATACTCCCCTCTTGGGTGGGTTAGTGCTCTGTTCTGCCCCCCACCCCGCACCATGTCTTTTTGTCTTCTTTCCCCCTCCTTTTAAGTTGGCTGCCATATGTATCCCTAGATTTAGTCTAACCCCTGCCAAAGTACCCGGATCTCACCCCAGGAATGCATGTATATACTAGTCTTTCCCCTATTGCCCTTTTGCATTTTCAAGCTTACCTCAAAAGACTCGTTGTACTTATTCTTCTGTACTTGTTTTACTTCTCTTAGCATAATTTCCCCCAGTTCTTCCCATGCGGTGACATTCTTCATGTGTTCATCACTGCTTTTTAGGGATATGTAGTAGTCCATTGTATGTATGTACCACAGTTTTTTAATCCATTCATACATTGATGGAAATTTGGATTGTTTCCAACATCTTATGATTGTAAACTGTGCCACAATGAACATTGGAGCACAGATGTATAGCCATGGTTTATTTCTTGCCTCTTCTGGGTATATGCCCAGTAGGGAAATTGCTGAGTTGTATGATAGCTCAATTATCATCTGTTTTAGATATCTCTAAATCAATTTCCATAGTGGTTGTACATATCTACAGGTCCAGAAGCAGTGAATGAGAGTTCCGATCTTCCCACAGTCCTCCAACACTTGTTCCTTTCTGATATTTTGAATTGGGCTATCTTTGAGGATATTACGTGATATCTCATAATTGCTTTAATTTGCATTTCTCTTATGGCTAATGATCGGGAGCATTTTCTCATATATTTATTGTTGATTCAGATTTCTGCCCTTGGGAAACTTCTGTTCAGGCCCTTTGCCCACTTCCTCAGTTATCAATAAGTTTCTGTCTTTTTAGAACCAAGCAGAGTACTATAGGTTTTAGAAATTAGGCCTTTGTCTGATGTGTCATTGCTAAAGCTGTCCTCCTAGTCTGGGTGTTTTCTTATTACTTTCTTGGTGAGTCCTTTTGATGTACACAGGCATTTTATATTGATTATATCCCACCTATCAATTTGAGTTTCATCTGTATTGTGTCCTTCCCTATTTCCAACAGCCTATGCACCATGCACCAAAGTTCTCAGGTTTGTCCCAATTCCTTTGTTAATGGCTTGTTTGGGATTTCACCTCAAGATTTGTGATCCACCTTGAGTTTATTCAAGTACATGGAGTGAGGTAAGGGTCTTGCTTCATTTTTTAGCAGGTGGTATCCATTTTTCCCAGTACCACTTGTTGCAGAAGACATTTGCTTCCCATTTGATATTTTTGGGGCCCTCATCAAAGATCAGTTGTCTGTATACTGATGTTTTTATTTCTGGGCTTTCAGTTTTTCTCCATTGGTCTGAATATCTGTCATTTTGCCAATACCACACTGTTGTGACCACTGTGGGTGTATAATAGGTGTTAAAGTCAGGTAAAGCAAGTCCTTCTTCTTGAGGAGTTCTCTGCTAATTCTGGTCTTCTTCCCTCTCTATATGAAGTTGGTAATCAGTTTTTCCAATTATTTGATGAAAGATGACTATATTTGCTTTTTCCAATGCAAACATTTTGCATTTTCCAGAGCATTAAACTTATATAGTGCCTTGGGCAGAACTGACATTTTTACTATATTGAGTATTCTGATCCAGGAGCATGGGATATTCTTTCATTTGTGGAGCTCACTTCTTATAATAGTGTTCTGTAATTTTCCTTGTACACGTTTTCTCTGAAGTCTATTTTTGCAGCTCTTTAGAGGTGTTGTGTCTTTGCTTTGCTTCTGTTCCTAATCTGTTATGTTCATGTCTTGGATCGTCCCACTGTGGGGCTTTCGGACTGGACTAACTCCATGATTTGTGTTCCCAGTATTATCCTCTGTCATGGTATGCTCCAGTTATGGGACAGCATGTCTTGAGCTGTTGTTGGCTCTCCAGTTCTCTCTGTGCCTTAGCAGCTCTGTGCAGGGATGTCATCCTCAAGGTTTGGTATGTCCATATGGGGTCTAGACTATTCCTTTCAAGTTTTCATTCTTGGTTTGCTTCCATGTGGGCAAGATATGCCAACCCTTTTCCCAAACCTGTAGGTTTAGTGTTGTTTTCTGCCACACATACTTATAGGGAGGGGTCAGTTTAGCTCTGATTGGGGTTGCCCCTGTAGCCAATCTTTTCATGAATTTCTCTAAATGGTTATATTGCCCTCAAGGTTTGGTATGCCTTGATGGAGTCTGCATGCAAACTCCTGATTCTGTGAAGACATAGCCAGTGATCTCTCCCTGGGTGGGTTAGTTTCCTGCTCCCATCAACCTGTTTCTCTCTCCGTCTTCACTCTTTTCCCCTTCATTGTCAACATGTACCTGCTTGGGTTTGGTCTGACTTCTACCTGACTGCCTGTACCTCAACCCATATATTGTGAGATAAATGGCTTTTTTTCTATATCTACAGTGTTGATTAAATTTTTCCTCAAGAGTCTCATGTTGTACTTGTCCTTTTGTGATTATCTGACTTCACTTAGCATAACTTCCTCCAACTCTTCCCATGAAACAGTGTGCTTCCTGGGACCATCAGTGCTTTTTAGCAATGCATAGTACTCCATTGTGTGTATGTACCAGAGTTTACTAATTCACTTGCCTATCAATGGAAATTTAGGTTGTTTCTAATTCTTTGCATTTGTGAATTGTGCTGGGAAAGATAGCTTGGTTATAAGGTAGATCAATTTCCATTTGCTTTAAATATAGACAATTGTTGTCCACAGAAGCTCTATGTATCTATAGGACCACCAGCAACGGAGTAGAGTTCCTATCTCACCATATCTCCTCCAACCTTTGCTGCTCTTTGATTTTTTTATGTGGGCTAACCTTGGGGTGTTAGATGATATCTCATGGTTGTTTTAATTTGCATTTCTCTGATGGATAATGATTGAGAGCATTTCCTCATCAGTTTATTGGCCATTGAAACTAGTGAAACTTTCTTTTCACCTCTTTTGCTCACTTCCTCAGGGGTTAAGTCCCCCCCCCCTTTTTTTTTGCAGGTTTGGAGGGTTTTGTAGGTTTCAATAATAAGCATTTTATCTGTTGTGTCAGTGCTAAAAATCCTCTCACAGGAAAGGAGGTGGTGTTGACCTGCCCAGGGATAAAGGGAAAACAAGTGATTCAAAATCAGTGACTAGGTGGGTGTGAAAAGTCCGATAGGGATTATCCAGAGTAATGTAATATAGAGAAAATACTGAAACCCAAATGGAGGCAGAGCATGATAGTGGGACAGGAGGAAAGTAAAAGGATATAGAGGAAAGAATTGGGGGGCAAAGGGCATTTATAGAGATTAAATAGAGGTATGTACATAGGTGCATATATCTATATATGATGATGGGGGAAAAAGATCTACATGCATATACTTATAGGGCTAGTATTAGGACAGCAGATGGACATTGGACCTCTACTCAAGTACTTCCTCAGGGCAAGAACATTCTATTTTATTAAATTGGCATTCCATGATGCTCACCTTCCCAACACTATCACTGAAAGCAAATGTATGCATAACCAAAAATGGTGGAGAAAGCTGATGGTGTCCAGCTATCAAAAGATGTAGTGTCTGGGGTCTTGAAGCCTTGAAAGTAAACAAGCAGCCATCTAGTTCAGAAGCAACAAAGCCCACATGGAAGAAGCATACCAGCTTGTGGGACCATGAGGTGTCAAAGGGATCAGTTATCAGAATTTAAAACTGAAAATCATAACATTACATGCTCACTTTCCTGATATGATCACTGACGACAAATGTGTGCATAAGCAAATGTGGTAAAGAAAGCTGATGGTGCCTGGCTATCAAAAGATATAGTTTCTGCAGTCTTAAAGGCTTGAATAAACAAGCAGCCAGCCAGCTCAGAAGCAACAATGCCCTCATGGAACAAACACACCAGCCTGTGTGATTATGAGGTGTCCAAGGGATCCAGTATCAGGCATAAAAGAACTAAAAATTATATCATTATAAATGAGGGGGATACAGATTGGGGACCCCAAACCCATCAATAGGTGAAGCGACATCACCTCACAGAGTGGTTGCAGGGAGGAGATGAGCCAGTCAAGGTACAGTGTAGTTACAATGGAATACACAGCTTTCCTATAGTTCTCAGATGCTTCCTCCCACCCACTAGCATGATCCCAATTCTACTAGAAAAATCCAGCTAGACCAGGGGATGTACACTGGAGTTGGAAACATGGAGAATTTAGGATAGATGATCCCTCAGGACCAGTATTAGGAGTAGTGATACTGGGAGTGTGGAGGGATGGTGGAATAGAAAGGAGGAACCAATTTCAGGAATCTACATATAACCTCCTCTTTGGGGTACAGACAACAGGGAAGTGAGTGAAGGGCCACATTGGACAGTGTATGATATGAAAAAGTAATAACAATTTGTAAACAATTTGTGGGGAAGGGAGGGGAAATATGGGGAGTTGGTGCTGGGGACCTAAGTAGAGGGAGGATGTTTTGAGAGTGAGGATGGCAACAAGTGTGCAAATGTGGCCTGCATATGATTGATGTATGTATTGATGGGAGTTGTATGAGCCCCCAATAAAATGATTTAAAAAGAAAAGGAGGGGAAATAGAAGCTTATACCAAGGCCTCAAGTAGAAAATATTTGGAAATGAATATGGCAACATGTGTACAAATATGCTTGATACAAATGATGTACTGAAAGTTTTCAGAGCTGTAAGTGCTCCCAATAAAAACACTGGGAAAAAAACCTCTCCCAGTTTTGAGTTCTCTTGTTACCCTCTTGGTGAAGTCTTTTATCCTTAGTAAAACAGGTGTTTTATCTTTAATAAATTCCACTTGATGATTTCAGGTACAGTTGTGTGCGTGCCCTTCCTTATTGTAGTTAGCCTAAGTATTCCCTGAGCCAAGGTTCATAGTTTGTCCCGATTCCTTCATCGATGGTCCTGATAGTTTGGGGTTTTACTTATAGATCTGTGATCTGACATGAATTTTTTCTTGTGCATGGGGTGAGGTAAGAATCTTGTTTCATTTTTCTACAGGTAGATATTCATTGATTGCAGCACCATTTATTAAAGTGGGTATCTGCCTCCCACTTGATGCTTTTGGGGCCCTTGTCGAAGATCAGTTGCTGATGGCTTTTTTTCTGGGTTTTCTGTAATTTTTACCTTGGTCTGAGTATCCATCATTATACCCAAACCACACTGTTTTGACCACTGTGGTGATGTGGTAGGTGCTAAATTCAGGTAAAGAAAGCCCTCTGACTTTGTTCTTCTTGAGTTCTCTGCTAATGCTGGGCTTCTTACCTCTCCACATGAAATTGGCCATCAGTTTTTCTAATTATTTGAAGAAGAGTGTTAGTGTTTGAATTGGGATAGTGTTAAACTTATATAGTGCCTTGGGTGAGGTTGACATTTTTACTATATTGAATCTTCCAATCCACGAGTATGGTATATTCTTCCTTTGTGGAGGTTACATTTGGTTTCCAGTAGTAGGATCCTGTAATTTTCTTTTGATAAGTCTTAAAAAAAATTTGCTAAATATATACCTCAATATTTCCATTTGTTTTTGGCTATTATGAAGGGTACTGCCTTCTTGATGTCCTCTTCCATGGTCTTATAATGTATATAGCAAACCAATAAACTTGTGTTTGTTGCTCTTGTATCCAGCCACTCTTCTTTGTTCCTCTTTCATGGTCAGTACTCTTGCCGTGGAGCTTTGGGGATTTTGAATGTATAGAATCATGTCATCTGTAAAAAGTGTTAATACCACTGTGACAGTACCACTGTTCATGCAATAGTGTCTCCTTAATCTGATTACATTTATCATGTGTCCAAGTACATGAGGGATACCCCACAAAAAAATCGAATTTCACTGGGCAGAACAGAGTTTTCGTAGTACACTTTCCTCACTGGGTGAGCATTGACAAACTTGATCTGAGTTAGTGCACTCAGTGACATCGAGTGGGAAGGTTCTCTCTGGGCACAGTGCATTTTTTTTTCATAAAACCAGTTTTGCTCCGACCTCTTTTTTTTTTTTTTTTTTTGTGATGACCAATGTAAGAGAGCAGTGGCTGTGAAATTTTTTTTCCTGTTCAAGAAAAATCTCACAGAAACTGCTGTGATATTGAACACAGTTTACAAGGACAGTGTTATGGGGAAAACTCAAAGGTACAAGTGGATTGCTTATTTTTTTAAAAAAGGTGATATGTCAATTGATGACAAACCTCATTTTGGATGGCTGTCAACTTCTTGGACAGACAAAAATTTTGACTTGTAGTGCATTTGCAGTTCATTCCACCAAGTAGGATTGTTAATCAAAGTTTGCAACTCCTACACAAACACTCTAATTTCTAGTCTTGATCATGTTCATTTCCCTAATTTTTTGGCTAGCAGCCATTAATCCTTAATAATAGACCATTTCCACCCCTGGTGGTGGGAGTAGGAAGCCCAGCCTTTGCTCCTGTGAGTGGGAATTGAACCTCCATTCCAGTGGGCCGCAGTCCCACGCACAACCGCTACGCCACTGGGGCTCAGCCCTTCACCAAAATCTTAAAAATATTATAAACCAGATAAGAATTGAGCCTTCCTGGGGTGGGGGGGGGGGAAGAATTGAGTTTTCCTTATATAGAATCTGTGCACATCTGCAACATTAGTCTTTGTCTTCCTTCTGGATAAATTTGCTCTAAGCTTTAGAGTCTAAACTAAAGTCAACTTACATCCTTCATCCTCTTTAAATAGTAGTCTGAGTGGTTAGAAAATAAGAAAAAGCAAAATTCAAACTGATGTTAATTATTTTTTGAGACATGAGCTAGTTCAAACAAACAAAAGTAAATAGTTAAATAAAGCCATCCCCATCACTTTTTCTCTGGATCCCATTTCTTTTCTCTTCTCAATTGCACTGGTCCTGCAGTTATGCCTTCCCCCCACCACCTCACCCGTTTTTTCCTTTCTTTTCATTTATTCTCATAGACAAGAGAAATTACTCTAGTGTCGACCTCTTCAATTTCATATTCTTTATCCCCAATTCCCCTCCAATGCTAACCTCAAAGGAAAACATCTTCCTGTAGTGCCAGTTGCTCCACCTCCCATTCTCATTGGGCTCTTTCCAAGGCTGCTGCGAGCTTCGCATGGAAAAAACACACTCTCTCTCTCTCTCTTCCTTTCTTTCTCTCTTTCTTTATTTTTTGGTTACACTTTATGGATTTATGTTCAATCTCTTTTTACATTTTTCTTCTCCTCAATCCATCTATGCTTTAAATTATTCATGTGACCCATACTGCTTAGACTTTACTGGTATTCTATCTAAAGTACTTCCTAAATGATATCCTCAACTAAGGAGGCATTCATTATAGTTAATATGTTTAAAGATGCTCAGATCTGTAGGTCTAAGTTTTTTAAGTCCTATATTCTCTTATTCAACCGACTACTTGACATGTTTTGTCAGACAGGTATAGTTAGTCAGAACTCTTCTTCATGAGTTTGTCTTTCCCCTAGTTATTCCCATTTAAGCAAGCAACTTATTTGCCCTTGCCTCCTGAAATAAAAATCTAAGAGTTACACTTAGTTCTTTGTTTTACAATATTATCTCTTAAAACTAATAAAGCCTCATCAACATTTCCTTTAAATATATTCCAAAGAAACTCCATTCTTTGCAACCCCTTGAAACTATCATCTGTAGCCTTGACTCTTTGATTGTTTCCTTAATAATTGCTCAGCCAGCCCCTACTTTCTTTATTATCTCCTCTCCATACAATCATTCTAGTAGCTAGAATGATATTTGGGAAATATATACAAGTTTTCTCATTGCATTTAGGGAAAATCGATTTGTATCACTATGTAAAAGACCTTAGTCGGTCAGTCTCTGACTACATGCTTTGCCATCCTCCCTTTCCTTATGTGTTTGAGTTACACCAACATCTTCATATTGCTCAAACAAGCTCAAGTCTGTCATGGCTTGGGCCTTTGCTTCTGTTCCCTCTGCCTGGCCTTGTCACAACAGTGTTGTATCTTTCATATCTTAATTCAATATCACAGCCTACAATCTGTAGCATACTTTTACTCCCTATTCATTCATACTCCAGCTTATTATCTTGATATATTATCGTTATGGTATTTTTCAGCTTCAGGAATTTTCATGTTCATTTTTTTTCACATTGTCTGAAGCCGCCCCCCTGCCCCGCCCCCGCTCAGCTCTTGAGTGGGATATGAGCTGCTGTGAGAAGGATTTATCTATTTTGTTCTCACCTCTTCCCAATATTAACATTCTATAATTTGGAGAAGTGATCTCTTTATTGATATTTATCTGGTTATTCCTTCTTGGAGTCCATCTCTTTACTTAAGTTACTTAAATTGCTCATTACAGATGTTTCAGAGGAAAAAAGAGACCCTGAATTAAAATATAATTTGTAGACATTCACTAATTACATCTTAAAAGACAGGCAAATCATACAGATGAGGAACACCATCAGTAGGAGACCATAGGTGTTCAATGATTCTCAGTCACATAATTTCTGAATTAGGACATGAAACTCAAAGAAAACTATCACAAAATTATCATTGGTGGCAGATCAGTCATCATGGTCCCAATCAAGACTACAGAAATGAGAAAGGACAATAATTAGGTTAAATCCACTATTACAGATTAGAAAATATTATGAGATTGACTTAGAGCCCTTTCATCACCGTGGTCAGGTACCACTCATAACTCATACGGCCCTAGGATTCCCATGCTCATCAGGGGCATGTGCAAATATATGCTTAAAGCAAGATGGCCTCTTCCTGGACCGGTCAACGATATTGCAGGAATCTATTTCAAAAACATTCTGCTATAGAGCAACAGTTTTAGCAGAAGCATACCAGCCTGTGTGATGATGAGGTATCAAAGGGGTCAGGTATCAGGCATCAAAGAACTAAAAATTATATAATTATAAATTAGGGGTAGTACAGATTGAGGATCCAAAGCTCATCAATAGGTGAAGCGACATCCCCCTATGGAGGGTTTGCAGGAAGGAGAGGTGTCAGTCAAGATACAATGTAGTAACAATGAAATATGCAACTTTCCTCTGTTCTCAAATGCTTCCTTCCACCCACTAGCATGATCCCAGGTCTACCTGAAAAATCCAATTAGTCCAGGGGATGTACACTGGAACCAGAAACATGGGGAATTCAGGATAGATGATCCGTTCAGGAGCAGTGGTGGGAGTGGTGATACCAAGAGGGTGGAGGGTGGGTGGCGTAGAGAGGGAAAGCCAATTGCAGGGATCTACAGATAACCTCCTCTCTGGAGTATGGACAATAGGGAAGTGGAGAAGGGACACATTGGACAGTGTACAATATGAAAAAAAGTAATAATTTCTAAATTATTAAGTACTCATGGGGGCAGTGGGGGGGGAGGGGAATATGGGGAGCTGGTACTGGAGGCCTAAGTGGAGGGAGGATGTTTCGAGAGTGATGATGGCAACAAGTGTGCAAATGTGGTATGCATACAATTGACATATATATTGATCATGATGGGAGTTGTATGAGACCTCAATAAAATGATTTATTAAAAAGAAAAAAAGGAGTAACATTTTTAACATTGTCAATCCATGGTCAGAAAGAACTCCATGGAGGCTGAGTCTAAGTGGAGACTCAAATGGATTTCAGACTCTCACTGTAAACTATAGCTTTCCAAAAACATAGTGTTCAGAATTTCAGCTCTAATAAACAAATGCATAATTTTTAGCCATTGAAAAAACATATGCCTAAGTTACTTTCTTAATTTAAAATATCTCTTATGGTTCTACACTAATATAAATAAAGACCCAAGCTCTTTAGATGGTATTCAAGCCTTTCATGCTCTGGTCTATTTGAGTTTCATAATTTCCTAGCTACATCAATTGTCTGTTCGTGGCTTACTGCAACCATATAACTAGCAGCTGTGGAGTCAATTCTGACTCTTGCCATCTGCAGGTGTTAGGAGGGTAAAATTGTTCTCCATGGGGTTTTCCATAGCATTTTTTTTTTTTTTTTGGTAACTAGACCTTTTTCTGTAAGGTATCTCTGGATAAGCTGAAGTCACCAACTTTTTTGTTAGCAGACAGCACATTAACTGTTTGCATTCCATAGGAACTCCTACACTCATATTCCCCTCTCCATGTGTTAGTCCTGGTAGACTAGAAAAACAATATCATGGACACGCACATGGATATAAGGAAAAGGTTAATATACAAGAGGAACAGGACATTGAAAAAACATCCCAGCCCAGTCCAGTTCAAAGTCGTAAGTCTGCTATTAACCCATATGCCCGATACCAGTCTATAAAGTCTCCTTCCGACTCACAAAGTCACAGGTCAGTGAGTGCAGAATCCCTGCGCTGGCAGGGGTCTCCACATGGCTCCTCATTTCCAGGGGTCAGGGTCCATCAACAGCATCCCGTGGTGGCAGAAGCAACTCATCACTGACAGAAGTCTCTATGTGGCCGCTCCAACTTCAGAGGTCTAACTCCATCAGGGCAAAGCCATGTGGTCTCTCCACCGGCTCCTCCAGCTTCTTGGATGCTGCCATCTTGTCATGTCCATGATTCATTGTCTCTGAGACTAACTCCCAACAACTGGGAGATAGATTCTCATCTTCACGAGGGAAATATCACAAGACTTCCCAGAAGTATCAGGAGAAAACTATGTCCACACAAAGGCCTCATTGGCTACTCAATGGCTATCTCCAGATTAACAGGCTAGACACCACCCCACCTCTCAGTCATGAAATTAACATATGCACATGACCACCACACCCCACATCCGTTATGCTAGCTATACTGAAGAACTCAACTTTCTCTTACATCACAAGTGACACTTTCTTTTCTGGAGATCAGCTCAACTACCATTCCTTGGAGCCTTTCTGGATCTCCTCAGGCCATGTGCACTCTTCCTCCATCCTGTATGCACAGAGCTTTAGGTGCAGGGCTGTTTCTCACCACCCCTTCTCCATCTGCCTTAACAGATCACAGCTCCCAAAGAGTGGGAAATGTTTACTCATCTGCATATTCTCACTATTCCATTTGAGTTTTGCACAAAATAGGTCCCCTTAACAATGCTTCTTTTCTCCTTGCCTCATTTCCTTACTGAGCCTCTGCTTAAAAAATTATATATATATATATATATATATATATATATATATTTATATATCAGATATTGATACATATATCATCCATAGTTCAATCATATCAAGCAGAATTGTACCAGAATTGTATAATTGTTTCCACAACGAGTTTCCCAAAATATTTTTCTTCCTAGACTCCTTGACATCATCTCTATTTACCCCCTCCCTACTCCTTTAATCCCCACCTCCAAAACCCTTATTCTACTTGCTGTTTCTGGGTTCATCAGTCCTGGGTTTCATTTACTAAAAAAACAAAAACATATAACACCCCTTCATGAGAGTGACCCCCAAAGACATAACACCTCTGAGATACACCCTAATTTGAACAACCACCACCACTACCACAACAACAAAATAAAACAGAATGTCTATCACTGGTTTGCTGGAATTGTATATATCTTAATACAGCTTATCAGGCATTGATGGAGCAAGACCATGTTTGTCCACCTATGAACAGTTCAACAATCTTGGTACAGCTGTCTTCAGCTTCCTCAGACCCTATGTATTTTTCAGTATAAGTCCTCAGGTTGTAAGTGTGTCTGAGCTAGAATCCAGTTTACCTAGTGGAGTTTCCACATGCGACCTCACTGATGCAGCCTGTGGGGCATGCTGTGCACCTTACCTGGCCTGGGACCCCAGGATGTACCCAGAAGCCTGGGTCAATGTTTGGCTTTCTCTTTAGTGTTTTCCACTATTCTTAAGAGATGTGCTTTTAGAATACTTTCATTTCCTGATTAGTCTAGAGTCTTTCCTTTGTGCATGACTTGATTTGCCTGCCGAGCTTAATCATGAAATGTGAAGTTCAGTAAAACATTGCTTAATTTGTGGTAAGCAATTCATATTTGTATCCCTAGGCACAATGTTTGGTACATTTTAATGACTCAATAAGTGTTTGTCATTACAATCAAATGAACACAATTTTATACTCCATGTGGCACCACTAATCACACTAAAGCAGGATTTCAGTTTTATTTTAGTTATGAGTTCATGTACACATTATCCAAGCCATATGTCCCATATATCTTAATAACATACAACATGTCATTATAAAAATTTATAATTGTTAGAATTGAAATTTATGTTAGCAATCAAACAAATGCTTATATAGCACCTACTATACACTATGTAAAGATCACAGATGACCCTATGGGTTAAGCATTGAGCTGCTAACTACAAGGTTGTTGGTTCAACCCCAACAATCAGCCCAAGGGAGAAAGTGGAGGTTGTGTGCTCCTATAAAGATTTACAGTTTCGAAAAACTCACATAGGGCTACAGTAAGTTGGCATAAGCTCTATGATAGTGGGTTTGATTTGGTTTGGATACAGTATATGGTGTGCCTGCGTGGTGTACTACGCATTCAGTTGAAAAACTGATTTCATGAGTCAGACTACGCAGTGTTTTTGAAGTCACTGTTCAGTGACTTCACATTTGAATACTTATTGCTCAGGTTAAAACCTACTTGGGTGTTGAGTACACAGCTGTTCATGAGTGGATCCAGGCTTTCTGTAATCAACAGAAAGCTGATAACAAAGAGAAAGAAAGCTAAACATCATAAGATATAGTAATGGACATGATGTCTGACTATGGTCTACCTGCCAAGTTAGTCAATTTCTGAAGATATCAATCTCTAGCAAAATGCTTTAATCTTTACTCAGATTGAGATAATTTGCATAATGAGGTTGAACATCATTTTCCCATTTGAAAAGATTCTCTATAGTAAATAATTACTAGTAAATGAAATTTAAAGTAAAAGCTTGACCTAATTAAGGGAACTTCGTAAGGCAAGAATGGGCAGGCTGCAACCTGCTGTGTTTTATGTTAATAAATGGTTGAGAAAATCAGAAGAAGAATCACTTTTAGTGACATGTCAAAATTCAATTCAATTCACATCACTGTGCTCATAGGTAAAGTTCCATTGAAACACAACCATTCTCATTCGTTTATGTGTTATCAATGGTTGGGCTTGTGATGCAGTGGCAGAGTTCAATAGTTGTAACAGAGACCATATATCCTACAAAGCTCAAAAAACTTATTGTCTGTTCTTTTACAGAAAAGTTGACCAATTCCTATTTTGAAGCACTTGAATAGCTCATGTTTTAGTATTGACAATAGCCTAATTATAAACTATTCCCATGTCTGATTTCATTTTACAAGGTTAGGCCTCAAAAAATGGAGCTGGACTTAAAAATAAAAAAGTAAAATTTTATCTAGTAAAGAGTCAAGCAAAGGCAGAAATAAAAGTATTTTCAAACCAGAGATTCACCTAAGAAAACAGTTATATACTTATGTACAATTAAAGAAACAATAAGATCTCTTTCCCTCTGATATATAAATATTTTTATGCTCAAGTTATTTATTCAGAAACTTGCAATCAGATGACCCTTACTGCCAAAAGCAAGAACACTTACACTTAACCCTTCAGTTCCTGAGTTCCAGAATTTGGGGTCATAGACATCTGTAACTAGGTTCATGACTTAAGATTCTATCATTCAATGAAACACATAACTCATTGTTAGACATAGTGGGAATAAGTGCTAATGAATGCCAAAGAATATCTAAGTGGATATTTAGTTTAGCTGATTTCATAGTGTGAGCCATTAGATGAAGTGTTTATAGTAAACAGAATTTCTCCTGCAATTCAGAATTCATTCATTTGCAATGGCAGTATCTAATGAACACTGGCGGTATGTAATGGAATGACCAGTGATTGAATGAAAATATTATAGAAGGTCCTAACATTATTATTGTTGCAAGGAAGTTTCAAATATGCTATGGAAATGAATACAACATTGCAACTTTTGGAAAATCCCCTCTCTGAACTATTTCTGAATTCTTCTATTTGAAGCCTGCATTAGGATTTCAACAAAAGTTTATTGTGTAATTTGAATTTTAGTTTCATTCATAGATGTATGTTTTTACTAATTTAAATTAGCTGCTTAGTGTATAACACATTTGCTTATTCTATTTCTAGCAGATATATTAAGATCAACTCACCTTTTTCAGATCTACATCATTCCTTCCCTCCAATTCCTGTCTTCAGGTTCTCATTTTCAAAGAGAACTCAGATAAACTCCAGCGATGACAAGTCCATGGGTATTGATGACTCAGAAGAATTATTGGTTTCCACACAGGGAATCTAGGTCTGATTCCAAGTCAATGTGTCTCAGTGGAAGATTACATGTTGCTATGATTCTGAACACATTTGAGGGAGCTTACAGATTAAGAAGGACTAAGAAGAAAGGGCTGGTGATCTACTTCTGAAAATCAGCCAATAAGAACCTGGTGGATCCTAATGGTCTGATTTACAACTGATAATGAGTATAGTTCACGGCCAGGCGGGATTTTGTTGCATTGTTCATGGGGTCACCATGAGTGAGGGATGACTTGATAGCAGATAACAGCAGCAACATAATTTAGTTTATTTAACCCTGTGAATATAGCAAGTAACTAGGATTGGGAATCAGGAATCAGGTCAAAGTTTTATTTCTACTCTTAACATTAGTACATCTTCCCCCCAACCTTGATAATTGTAATGGCAAGTTGTTTACATATCATATAATTCAATAGTTCAATCATTCAAAAATTGTGTATTCACCCCAAAATCACCTTTAAAATGAGCTATGCAATCATAAACCATTCTAGTGATCCCTCCTCCTTCCCATCTTCATGATTTACGCCCCAAATCTCCTTTCCCTCTCTATCATCCACCCTCATCCCTGTATCCCCTTGTGTTTGTTATTATCATTATGCATCTACTTCTCCTGTGCTTCGCAGCTGGAGAACCAACAGAAAAAAAATAATAAAACAAAATTGTGCCAAAGTGGCAAGGACGAAAACATAATAGTATAAAGATGCCTAAGAAGGAAAAATCCCCAACAATATTCAAAAAGCCAGGGAAGAAGTTTTTGTCATGGAACCAATAAAAGAAGATACTTGGACCCAGAACAAATTCATGTTGCATCTATAGGGAGGTCAGTTGATCAAATATCTAGTTCAATCCAGTAGAATCAAGATTCTGAAGGTATCTGGTATTAAGACTGTTCAAGACTCTTGCCTGTAGCTAAAGCAGATCTGCCAGTGGTTCAGTCTAACTAGATACTCAACAGATGGGTTTGGGGTTCCCAATGCCCCCCCCCAAATTTGGTGTTTATAAATTTTGTTCTGATGCTTTTTCCTCACAATATTCAAATTTTATAATTGTCATCTTTGGATCACACAAGCTGGTGTGCTTCTGTGTGAACTTAGTTGATGCCATGTTTAGAGGGCTGTGAATATAAGCCTTTCAGATTTCAGACGCTGCTGTTTGAGAGCCAGCACCATTCGCTTTTTTCACCACACTTTGCCATAGCACCTTTATCTTATGTCAGCATTTCAAGAAGGTGAGTATCAAGCAGGGCCATGACGTAGGAACCAATTGTTCCTAAGTTGAAGCTAGGATTTAACTACATGCTAATTCCTGGATCTATGCCTTAAAAAATAATTCATGTAACTTGGGAGTCATCATTCCATATTTCAATCATGTTAGTCCATGTTTTGTATTTAAATGTCAGACTTCTTTTTTTCATTTTTATCAGTTTTATTGCTAAATAATTCATATATGGTATAATTCAATAGATTTTCCTAAGTTTTAACCTGTAAAAGCAAAAACATACTTGCTAAAGTTTCTTTTGGTGGACCATTGTTTTAAAAATTCAGGGAATTTCCTAATGGGCATAATGCCTTTTAATATGTTATAAATATTGGAATTTTAAAAAACATTGATATCTATTACTTGTAACTAAACTACATCTCATATTACTGAAATTCAGGAGATTTATTTTGTTTTTAGGGATTTTATTTTGACCTTCTCTGGTGATTCATTTATAAGTTTATTTTACCTTTTAATCACATAATTTATTTCAATAACATACACATCATTCCAATTGTTATGAAATTTGAACATGAATGGATCATTTGACTTATATTACAATTGTATAATTTATATTTTTATAAATATATTTATATTGTAATTGCATTGGGGTCAAATATTTGTTTTCTAGGAGAAGCTAATGGGCTTGGTATCTCATTTTGAGAAATGAATGAAAGGTTACAAGTTCATGAGAGCTATGGTTTTGTAAAAGGAAAGAAAAAAATCCAAAATTTCTTTCAGATGTGACCACAAATTATCTGGAATTTTTAAAATTCAAAGGTAAAATACGGGAAATGTTGGGAAATTGTTCAGAATAGCTTAAATTATGCATAACAAATATATATATATTTACATATCAAATAGCTGACATTTTGAGAGGATCAAAATTACCACAGAAATTTGACCAAGTCAGCATGAAGTGACTTCATACAATTATTGAATTTTTTTCTGTTGGAGATGTTCCCTGCCAAATCCTTCTTCTTTGAAAATTTCCTGAAGCTCCCTCATATGCCACAGAATAGCACAGAATCACTCCTATCCAATGACAAGGGAAGTCATTGTTGACTTCTCTTTGGTTTTCAATCAAACCTTTCTCTCTCACCTCAATCAAGTTCCTCTTCTCTTGTTGTGGTCAAGCAGCTTTCTGGAGAGGTCTATAGCTTAGTTATACAGTACTCCCATGGCACAAACACAACGAGAGAGTCTTTCAAGAGCAGACATGTATTTTATCACAGTTTGGGTGGTTAAAGACACAAATTAGGGTCTTGATGGTAGGTGCAGTTACTCTTTGGCTTCTTGGCTCATAGATATCTTTACATGGCATGGGTCTTTGTTTTTTATTAGTGTGTGCCACCATGCCTATTTTGCTTTCTTATACCTTAGTAATGATCAAGTTTAGCACATACCCTACTAATCTCATTAAAATAATAAGGAAACACCATTTTCAAACAGAATTCCATTCATAAACACACTCACACTCCAAACTCACTGTCATTGAGTCTATACCTACACCTAGTGACCTTATATAGGTTTTCTGAGGCTATTATTTTTTATGGGAAGAGTGAGCATCAACCTTCTCCCTTAGAGTGACTGGTTTGAATCATGGACTTTGCTAATATTGGCTATTTTGAATCAGAAAATCATATGATTGGAATTACAAACTCAAAGGGAATGAATTCACATTGATCACCAGAAAGGACAATTTAAGAACTATTTAAAAGTACAACACGGTATGTGACAGGATAATATCTAGCTGTATGCAAGAAAAGTCAGTCAAGATAACTATTACTAAAAGTTATGTACCAACCACTTAAGCTAGTGATAAAGAAAATGAAGAACTTTAAAAATCTTCAGGCTGTAATTGATCTGATATGCAATCAAAATGCATTGATAATTATTGCTGATTGGAATTGGAAACAAAAGTTGGAAACAAAGAAAAACAGTAGTTAGAATATATGATCTTGGTGATAATACTGAAGCTGAATATTGCATAGGACTTTGCAAGGCCATTGACTTCTCCATCACAAACACCTTTTTTCAGCAACACAATGTCTATAGTTACTATACATGTGGATTTCCAAACTGAATAGGGAGAAATTGAATTGACTATATCTATCGAAGGGATGATGGAGAAGATCAATATCAGCAGTTAAAACTAGGATATCGGCCAACTGTGTAACAGATCATCAATTGTTCTTATGCAAGCCTAGAGTAAAGCTGAAGAAAATTAAAATAAGTTCACAAGA
Organism: Nesogale talazaci; assembly: GCA_004026705.1. NCBI lineage: Eukaryota > Metazoa > Chordata > Mammalia > Afrosoricida > Tenrecidae > Nesogale > Nesogale talazaci. Next base: position 103,835 of record PVJH01002594.1, on the reverse strand, counting down.
GCCAAAATGCAACCTTAAGGATATTGTAATTGAACCTCAAGACCATCTCAAGAACAGATTCGATGCACTGAATATTAAAAACAGTAGACATGATGAGCTGTAGTAGGACTTCAGGAACATCATACTTAAAGAAAGCAAAAGGTTATTTCAAAGGCAGAAAAGAAATAACAGATCAAAGTAGATGTGAGAAGAGATGTTGAAGCTTGCTCTAGATAGTAGAGTAGCTAAGAAAAATGGAATAGATGATGAAGTCAAAGAACTAAACAGAAAATGTCAAAGGGCAGCTCAAGAACCAGTAAAATATCATAATGGAATAAGCAAAAACAGAATTAGAAAACTAAAAGGAAGAACATGCTAAGCTTATTTTATACTGGAAGTACTCCAGAAAAATTCTGGCCTCCAGTTGTAATTTTACAAGGTTCTCCGGGAACAATATTGAAGGATGCTCTCTTATTCATTGCCATAGAGTCAATGCTGACTCATATCAGCCCCTGGGAGTCTCCAAGACGGCAACTGTTTCCTGGAGCAGAAAGCCCATTTCCCCCCGAGGAGCTGCTGGTGGTTTTGCAGTGCCAGCCCTTCTAATTGAAGCCCAACTTGTACACAACATCGACAGGGCTCCACACTGAAGGATGCAGGAAGCATCAACAAATATTGAAGAAGAAAGGGTCACTATGCCAAAATTAACTAGCTGTCACTCAATCACTTCAAGAGGTAGCCGATGAGCAAGAGTATGGAAGAAATAAATCCAAGCTGTGCTGAAAGCAATAGTAATAAACAAGACTCCATCAATGGAAAAGTTTCAGCAAACTATGTCTATGCCAAGAAATATGGAAGGTAACTACTTGGCCCACTGACTGAAGCGATCCCATGTTTTCACCAGTTCCAAAGAAAGTCGACCCAAGAGAAGTACAAATTATGAAACAATGTGACTGATATCACATACAAGTCAAATTTTGCTGAAGATCATTCAACAACAGTTGCAACAGTACATTGACCGGGAGCTCCCAGAAATTCAGATTCAGAAGAGAACAAGGAACTAGGTAATATCACTGATGTCAGCCATGATCTTGGCTCAAAGCAGCAGATATTCACTTGTGTTTTGTTGCCTGTGCAAAGCCTTTCAACTTTGTGGATCATAACACATGATTGATAACCATGAGAAAAATGAGGATTTCAGAATACTTCATTGTGCTCACGTGGAACTTGTATGTGGATCAAGAGGCAGTCGTGTAAATAGAACAAAGGAATGATGCATGGTTTAAATTCAGGAAAAATGTGCAACAGGGTTGTATCCTCTCGCCATATTTTTCAGTCTGTATGCAGAGCAAATAATCAAGGAAGGGAGATTATATGAAGAATGCAGTATCAGGATTGAAGGATGGGTTATCAACAATTTGAGGTATGTAGATAACACAACCTTGGAAGGTGAAAGTGAGGAAGATTTCAAGCACTTGCTCATGAAATAAAAAACTATAGCTTTCATTATGAATTATAACCCCATGTAAAGAAGACCCAAATCCTCACAACTGAATCAGTAAACTCTGGCAAAGAATCTTGAAAGTATCATGGACTACCAAAAGAGCAAAGAAATCTGTTTTGAAAGAAGTACAAGCAGAGTGCTCCTTAAAAGTGAAAATGGTGAAGCTTTCTCTCACATACTTCAGACCTCTTATCAGGTGAGACCAGAACCAGAAAAAGGGCATAAGGCTTAGTAAAATAGAGGGACAGTGAAAAAGAAGACCTAAGGAATGATGGGTTGACACAGTGGAGGTGACAATGAGCTCAAACATAATGTGAGGATGGCAGTAGACCAGGCAGGGTTTTGTTCTGGTTTACAGAGTTCAGTGTGGGTCAGAACCAATTAGAGGCACCTAACAATGTGACCAGAAGTAGGAGCCCTAGTGATACAGTAGTGAAGCACTCAGCTGTGGAACAGAAAAGTTACTGATTTGACCCTACCAGTTACTCAATGGAGAAAGATGTAGCAATTTGCTTCAGCAAATACAGGTTTAGAATCCCTGTAGAGCAGTTTTACTTTATACTATATGGAGAAAAGATCAAAGTTGTCACATATTTCCTTTTATTTGGATCCACAATCAATGCCAATGGAAACAGTAATCAAAAAAAATCAATTGAATTGTTGCATTGGGTAAATCTGCTACAAATGTCCCCTGAAATAGCTAAAAAGCAAAGACCTCATGCTGAAAATCACGGTATGCCTAAGTGATGCCATGACATTTTCTTTTTTTAGAAATTAATTAATTAATGAATTTTTAAAATGAAATCATTTTATTGGGGGCTCATACAACTCTCATCAGGATCAATACGTACATTAATTATATGCAGAGCACCTTTACACATTTGTTGCCATTACCATTCTTGAAACATCCTCCTTCTATTTAGGCCCCCTGTATCACCTCCCCATATTTACCCCCTTCCCACTACCCCTTCCTCATGAACCCTTAATAATTTACAAATTGATGTGCCCCTTCACCCACTTCCCTGTGTCTGTACCGCAGGGAGGAGGTTATATGTCGGTCCTTGTAATTGGTTCCCCCTTTCTACGCCACCTTCCATCCCTCCCAGTATTACTACTCTCACCACTGGTCTTGAAGGGATTATCGGTCCTGCATTCCTAATGTTTCCAGCTCCAGTGTATATCCCCTGGACAAGAGGAATTTGTAAGGTAGAATTAGGATCATGATAGTGGGTGGGAGGAAGCATTTAAGAACTAGAGGAAAGTTGTATATTTCATGGTTGCTACAGTGTACCTTGACTGGCTCATCTCCTCCCTGTGACCCCTCTGCAAAGGGATATTGCTTCACTTATTGCTAGGATTTGGGTCCCCAATCTGTACTCCCTCTAATTTATAATGGTATAATTTTTAGTTCTTTGATGCCTAATACCTAATTTCTTTGACACCTCATCATCACAGAGGCTGGTGTGCCCCTTCCATGTGGGTGTCACGACATTTTTCAATCACATACTAATCATGCGAAAGCTACAAAATGAATAAGGAAGGACTGGGGAAGAATTATGGCTTTGGTGAAGAATACTGAATGTATCACAACAAAAAACAAACATACAAAAACTCATTGCCATCAGGTCAATTCTGACTCACAGTGACCCTTCAGGACAGAGTAGAACTGCCTCTGTGCGCTCCCCAGACAGTGTCTCCTCATCAGAGTGGAACACCTCATCTTTCTCCCACAGAGTGATCGGTGGTTGTGAACTGTTGACCTTGCAGTTAGCAGCCCAATGTATGACATACTACAACAGAAGAACAAACAACTATGTTTTGGAAGAAGTATAGTCAGGTGCTGCCTGGAATCATCTCATACTTTGGGCTTCTGATCAGGAGAAAGTGCCCCTGGAAAGGGACATCATGCTCAGTAAAGTCGTTGCTGCTGTTACTTGAAGAAGTCAGGTCAAATCCAACTCAGAGCAGCCATATGCATGGCAGAATGCAGCTCTGCCTGGTTCTGTGCCAGCCTCCCAATGGTTAGTTACGTTTAAGCCCATAGTTGAGGCCACCGTGTCAATCCAGCTTATTGGGTTTTCCTCTTTTTCACGGCCACTCCACTTTCCTTCCCAAACCACGATGAATCGGCTGCCCAGCGCTCAGTGATTCACTTCTGAAAACCTTTTGAATAGCACGTAGGATGGTGCAGACCAGGCAGGGTTATATCCCATGATGCACAGGGCTACTATGAGTTGGAGCTGACTGGAGGGTCTCTAAAAGCAGCAAACCATAAAGTAAGTTATCAGAAGAGACTTCTGGAAAAGGTACTAAAATGGGTAAAAGATAAAAATCTTGTCTTCTGTGTTAGGCCAGGTAGACTACAGAAACAAATCTAGTGACACTCACATATGTGTAAGAGAGAGCTTTATATCAAGAAATAATTATACATCAAGGAACTATCCCAGTCAGTGCAACTCAAGTTCATAAGTCCAATACTAATCCTAAGTCCCTTTTCAGACACATGAAGCCGCATGCAATGAGGCAGAATGAAGAAACAACACCAGCCAGTGGGTGCAAAGTCTTGTGGATCCAACGGCTGGGGACACGTCTCCAGGGCTTGCATAGTTCTCAGCGTAGCTTGAACCTTCTTTGGGGGACAAAGTTGTTTACTTCTTAGGCAACAGGACAGGACCACCGCTTTCCTCAGTTCTTGGTTCATGGGAAAAAGCTGATGGCTCCATCATGGGAGCTTATGAAACAATCAATGTCAAGCCTGTTTCTCTGCCTGAGATAAAAACTTGCCTCCTGTTCCCTGACTCAAGCTGGAGAAGGCAAAATGACAAGGTCTGGAGTGGGTTACAGCTTGGTGCTTTGCTGAAAGAATTCACGCTAAAGCATGTTTTGTAATCCAAGTGAGTTTCTATGAAGAGCAGGAAAAGTTTCAGGTTCTACAGTCCCACAAGGGTACACAGTGTTTCTAAAAAGCGTGACAAGCAATGCAGAAGCTGCACAAGGGTTCACAACTGGGTAGAAAAAGACACCCACATGTGTGGAACTGGGGAGTTCCAGGACACCAGGAACCCCAAGAGCAGGTGAGCTAAGAGCCCAGCACACATGAGCCTGAGTAGGCCGGGAACAGGCCCTGAGGGGGCACACCCAAGTGGCATGTGCACTCCCTCCCCAACTCACCCTCATCCTCTCCACCCCCAATTCCAATCAGAGTAGAGAGAGAAATTAGCTTTTCAACAGTCAGCTTTTTAACACCTCTCGCTGGGGTAGCATAGTTAAAGATATTGGTTGATCTCATTGGCTGAGTTTGGGCACACCTATGTGATGAACCTAAGGTGAGAGTGCCCAAGATATTGGTTTTACCTGGGCCTAGGGGGCCCTCATTTGTGCATGCTCAGTTCTGGTTTCTCATAGATGTTCAACCTTCTCTATGGGAGCCTGTGCAAGCATGAGAGGGGCAACCCCCATCCCTACATCAAGGTACTTAATTCCTCACTGAAGAAGTATGGGCCTCAATTTTTTTTTGGGCGATGATGCCTTTGGCTGTTTCCTGTTGTCAAACAGATGGACAGATGTAGGGTTTTTGGATCCATGTCTTCTAAATCTATTGGGAGGAGTTGTCTAAGTAGGGGCCCACAGCAGATGAGGTTGGGCTGATCCAGGTGCTGGTGATCCTGGGGTTAGCAATGACTAGGGTCATTGGTAAGCTGATAACTTCTGGAAGAAACAAGACAGATGAAACTGGGGCAGTGCTGTGAGATAGCAGTGTCCTCGGAAGTGTGTGTCACTGTCACACTGGAAGATTTGAAAAGAAATCTTAGGAGGTATTCATGCTGGACTGACAGGCGAGGGTGCAAGTTTACTTTAAAGAGAGGCATTGTGTGAAAGCATTTACTAGCTTAAAGACTGTGGTGGGTCTGTGGTAAGGTTTTCTGTGGAGCACTCTCTGTCGGAAGGTGTCAGTGAAACACCATTTTCGGGCTGTCCAACAGTTCACAGGAGTACTTGTCTTTTAGATCTGTGTCTGAAGGGTTGAGTTGGGAACGTTTCCATGGTTTTACCCATGAATGTTGGACCCAAGCACTTTGTCCTAGAACTTTAACTGCAGGGAGTAGGTAGAGAGAATACTGGGAAGGTACCTTATCAGACTGACTGGAGCTGGCTGAATTTGGCAATTGGGGGATCCATCCTTTCAGGTTTTTATAAGAAGTAGGTCTCTAGGGAGGCACAAGTGGTGTAGCTTTTCCTTCTCTTGGGGCTGGATGAGCCGATTCTGATGGAACACCTCCTGGCATTCCCTACTCCCATGGCATATTGTTGTATCCGTCTATAGCTGGCTCTGTTAAAAGGAAAGGTCAAGTCCCAAAGGGGCTAAAATACTTAGGTTGCCATGGGACAATTCTGAAGATGTAATACAGCTATTGGCAGTGCATCTTTCCAGGACATCCGAATTTCTGGGGTCAATTTCCTTAGGCTTAGTTTTAAATGTTGGGCAATTCTCTCAACTTGTCCTGAGGATTTTGCCCTCCAATCGCAGTGGAGATCAATTATTCCTAACTTATCAGTCTGCAAACTTAGCAGTTATTTCCGGAGCACAGCCTCACCCTCTCCTCTCATTTGTGAATAATTTGGCTGATGTGTTAATACTTCTTTGTAAGCCTTAAAATTGTGAACTGTCCCCATCACATGTTGCCAGCTACATTCAGGAAAGGTGTGTAAGCCTGCCCCTAATAAAGTTCGGTGATCTGAAGTGTCTATGCTTCAGGGACCCCTGCAGTTCAACTGTATCTGATCTCTCTCTTATTTATAAGTTTTCTCACTGCAGTTCATACCTCTCTGGAATCCATTGTAATGTAAAATAAGATCCAGTATCTATAATAACCTTACATCCTTCTTATAAGAAGGTCATGCCCACAAGGAGACACCATTAGACTGTGACCCGATTGACAGGCTAGACCGGTGGCTCTCCACCTTCCTAATGCCTCCACCGTTTAACACAGTTCCTTATGTTGTGGTGACCCCCACCATAAAACTATTTTCATTGTTGCTTCATAATTGCAATTTTGCTACTGTTATGAATCAGGCAATCCCTGTGAAAGGGTTTTTCAACCCCAAAAGGGGTTGCCACCCACAGACTGAGAATTGCTGGGCTAGACTCTGCCCCTAATCTTTTATAACTTCAAGTTGAAACAAAAATTATGTAATGTCTTGAAGACATGTGAGAGCTGATGTTTCAGGATTATTAGAAGACTTTCACATTTTGTTGGGATCGTGGAGTGGAAAGTTAGAAAGTGCTTGAGTCTTCATTAACTTCATCAACTATTTAAATGTCAAGCTGTCCTTTATGACATAGAGACATAAACTATTTTACTCTTGTTTCTGTTTTCTGGGGGGGCGTCATCACTGCCATCTGGTGGTCATGGGAGCTACTCAGCGCTGCTCCTGAGACCCACCACTGGATTTGAACCACCAAGCACACAGGCTACAGTCCCTCACTGTGGCAGTCATGTGCTTATGTTAACTTTATGATTGAAATGTAGGGGTGGAGTCTAGCCTGTTAATCTGGAGATAGCCATTGAGAAGCCAATGAGGCCTCTATGTGGGCATGACTTTCTCCTGAGACTTCTGGGAAATCTTGTGAAATTTCCCTTGTGAAGATGAGACGCTATCTTCCCCGGTTGTTGTGAGTTAGTCTCAGAGGCAATAAGTCATGGAAAAGACAAGATGGCAGCGTCCAAGAAGCTGGAGGAGCTGGCGGAGAGACCACATGGCTTTTCCCTGATGGAGCCAAACCTCTGAAGCTGGAGTGGCATGCTGTTGATGGACCCTGAGTCCTGGAAGCGAGGAGCCATGGGGAGACCCCTGCCAGCGCCAGAATTCTGCACCCACTGACCTGTGACTTCGTGAGTCGGAAGGAGACTTTATAGACTGATATCGGGCATATGGGTTAATATCGGACTTATGACTTTGTACTGGACTAGATTGGGATGTCTTCTTAGTGTCACATTCCTTTTGTATATAAACCCTTTCCTTATATCGATATGCGTATCTATGGAATTTATTCCTCTAATCTACCCGGACTAACACACACACTCAACCATTTAAGCCACCGGGGCTCAGCCCCTCTTGTTTCTACATTTTGGGGTTTTCTATTATCTACAGACTGGCTAACGGCAACCAATACAAATCTTGTAAGGCATAAAATAAAATCTAATAAAAATAGATATACAAAAATGTGCACAGAGTTTCAAGGACATAAGTTGTTGACTTTCCCAAAATATGAAATGGTTGTAATTCTAATAAAGTGGACACATGCTGCTGTTAGGTGGAGTCCAGTGAGTTCTAGCTCAGGCAACCCTGTGAACCACTCCCAGGCCAGTGCCATCCTTTCAACAGTGCTGAGGTTTGAGCCCATTGTTGCAGTCACTGTGCCAATTTTCTTGGTTGAAGGTCTTCCTCTTTTTTGCTCCCTCTCTACTTTACCAAGTATGATGTCCTTCTCCAGGGATTGGTCTCACCTGATAACATGTCCAAAGTATGTGAGACAAAGTCTTGCTATCCTTGCTCTAAGGAGTATTCTGGTGTACTTCTTCAAAGAGAGATCTGCTTATTCTTTTGATGGTTTATGGTACTTTCAATGTTTTTCACCACCATGTGGCATAATGGGTGGGGCATCTTTTGGGGTTTTAACTGAAACATCAACAGTTTGAACAACAGGAACTCCATTCAAGAACAATGTATTTTCTGCCCCTATAGAGATTTACAGCCTTGGAAACCCAAAGGGGTAGTTTGACTCTGCCTGTAGGATCAAAGAGCACTATGAGTCAGAATCAGCTCAGTGACTGTGAGTTTTTTTTGGTTTGGGTCAATGTATTTACTAGATTTTTATAATGCAATATTTGACAGTGGTTAAGCATGAATAATATTACATATATGTATAAGGATAAATTCCCCAAATGTTGAATGAAATAATAATTTTAGAATATTAGAAATATCTATAAAATGTGAAAACTTTAGAGAACAATGTATTAAAATTTTGTCCACTTATATATTGGTAATGGCATAAATGTTTGCCTGGGATGATGCATATAAAATAATAATGGTGGGTTATATATTGGACTGTTAACAGTAAGGTCACCAGTTTGAAACCAGTTAACATTTATAGTCTCAAAAACTCACAGGGGCAATTCTGCTCTGTCCTATAGAGTCAGTTATGAACTGGCATCAACCAGATGACAGTGAGTTGAGTGGTTGAATAATAGAAGGAATCTTGGTGGCACAGTGGTTAAATATGCTGTTGCTAACTGCAAGGTCAGCAATTTTAGTCCACCCAGTGGCTCCATTGGGGAAAAAAATAAGACAAACAAAAAGCTAACATACTGCTGTCGAGTTGATTCTGACTCACAGTGAAAGACCCAATGATCTGTTTCCATAAAGATGACAGTCAAAAAAACACTATTTCTGTATTATATGGGGTTTCAATGAGGTAAGATTCAAATTTGTGGCACCTACAAATAAAAATAACAATAATACAATCATTATGGCAAATCTGGAGGAGACTAGTAGTACACTTCCAGGTTCTCTGTGATGCTTTATTTCCTCAGGTACCTGAAATAACTCAGACAGAATATTATGAATCTATAAAAACCACTGGGGTACATATGAATATAATTTTATAAAGTTTTACAAATGAAATATCACCATTTAAACATCTTAAACATTTAAACTAAGTTTTTAGTACCAAATATGGAAGATTTTCTAGTTTTCAGTCTCACAAATGAATCAAGAAGAGTTAATCTATAAAAATTATTCTTATGTTTGGAGATTAGGAGATACCAACATTTTGCAAATATTCTCAATTTGAACTTGGAGTTTGACCCCAAGTCTTGAGCACATGATCTAGATGGAAGGAGAAGGGCATCTGATGAGTCAATGGAGACTACCAGTTGTTATCCAATCAGTCACCACTCTACGTGACCCCATGGGTGCTGGAGAAGAACTGTGCTCCCTCAAGAGGGCTTTCATTACCTGATTTTTCAGAACTACATCACCAGGTCTTTCTTCTGGGGCACAATCTCCAATCTTTCTGTTAACAATTAGGCATACTAATTTGCACCACCCATGAATTCTAAATGGATAAATACTGTCATGTAGTTGATGCCAAGTCATAGTGGCCTCACAGACAGAATAGAATTATTCCCATGAGCATTTGAGACTGTACCTCATTATAGGATTAGAAAGCCCAGTCTTTTTCCTGTGAAGGAACTAGCAGATTTGAACTACTGACCTTTTGAATCCCAGCCTAACTTGTTACCACTATGCCACAAGGACTCCTTAAATCATGTCTATGAAGTGTCAGAGAAAGGTTATCTGACTCACTGATACAATCCAAAATGTCAATTTCCACTCTACCTCTCCACAAAAGTGAAGCCATGGGGTTTGGGTACAGACAAGCATGCAAGTTGTTGTTTGGACACAGATCAAGCAGCCTTTGAGACATAAACCTCAGCAGGTGGGACAGCTTCCTTGTAGAAAGTATTTCTTCCTGGGCAGAGTTCTTGGTGATTGCATTTTAAAAACTGACAGATCACATCTTCATCTCTATAAAACAGATGAGAAAATTGAGACTTGGCAATGGTCATCCACTGTTAAGCGAGAGTCAGTATTCAGACCCTGGTTGGCCCAGGTTGCAAAGTAGCAGCTCTTGCATTCTTCCACCAGACTGCAACACATGATGAAAAGCAGCAGGCTTGTTTGTATGTCCACACCACACAGCTTGGGTCTTATTTCACTGTCTTCCATTCTTAAAATAGCTTCCTACAGTGGGAGAGTCCCTTAATAAGTAAGTAGAATGGACTTTTATTTTATTTTCCATTTAATGAGCAAAAATAATCCTTATTCTATTCGCTAGAATTCTTAAATCCAAGAAGATAAAAGCAAGTGCAAGCTTCCTATAGATTAATTTCTACAAATATTGCTCCTTGCCCTGACAGTTATTTATATAATCATGTTCAAGTGACCACGCCAGTGAATACCATCTAGTCTGTAACTAATGTTGAATTTATTATGACATCAGGATAAGTCATGAGGTAGAAGAGAAGCATGTAGCATGCATGCATACAAATATATTTTTTGAGAACTAGTCTAAGACCACACCCATTTAACTAGTTAGCTATTCCACAAAATAGCTCATTTTGCAAAGTTTAGGTTGAAAAAATAAAATTAAATCACCTTATCTCTTAACTGCTAATTATTCAAAAAGTTCAGCTGACATGGTACAATTATATTCTCAGTGGGCTTCCCTCTCTCCCCCAGATTAATTTTCATTTCTCTCAGATGTATTTTCTGCACACACCCAAGTAAAACAGCCTCATAGATGCTCATAGAAATGCTTATTTTTCTTTCTGAAAACATTATGCAGAAATCTGTCATTCACTCTATGTCCCAAATCAACAAATGGTAAATATTTTAATATAGTTGTCTATTATATACACATATATTTTACAGTTTTATTGCCATATAATTCATGCGCCATACAAATCCAATGATTTAAATATACGAAAAAAAGTTGTGCAATCATTACCACAATTTTAGAACATTTTCTTCATGCTTGTACCCATTATCATTAGCTCCCCACTTCCTCCCAACCTCCCCTGTCACAAACCTAAGGAACTGTTAGTCGAGTTACTATGTCTATAGATTTATTATACCCTGGCTTTCATGTAATAAAATCATACAACAAACCTCAAGCATGAGCTGTCTATTATATTTTGAGGCCTCCTTCTAAATTCTCTTTAAAGAAAGAACATGCCCTTCACTTAATGAACGATAACTGCACAGCAACCAAAACTGTCCTGGAAACAAAATTAAGAGTGTCTTTGTTCTCCTCTAATACAAAGACCTTTGTACTTACAATCTTGCAGTGGAAATTGTCTTCGTGTTCTATCAATAATACATGGAAGTTCCATTTATTTCATTTTGTGTTGTTTTTACCTTTGCTAGGCAAACAAGACTCTCTCGAGTTTCTCATTCTAATCAAACTCTAGAATGCTAATAAAACAGAGCCAAACTAATAAGGCCCATTTCTTCCATACAGTCTTCTTAAAACTATCAAGGATTCACAACCCTAGATGTGAATAGTCCAGTCAGATATAAAGTAGGGAGATAAAATATGAATAAAGAGACTATCAACACACAAGAGTATGGAGACAGACATATAATGACAAAGGCTGAATCCTTATTTAGAACACTTGCTGGGTGGAGATTCTTGTCCAGTGTGAACATGAAGAGACTGCTGAACCCCTATCACCTCGGCACTGGCAGCATTTTAGCAGCAGTCACAAGGATGTCCTGATTTTCATCTTTGCATTGATCAGTTTGTTTTGCAAAAGCTTTCAGCCTGCAAACTCCAAATTTGAGAATTGCCATCCTTTGTCTCCTTAAAATATCTTTCTTCCTAACTCCTTAGGCTGAACTACTCTTGAGAATGCTTGCAAAGAAGAATTTCCTCTCAAATCTAGTTTAGTTTAATTATAGTAGTCAGGGTGTGATTTCTGATTATATCCCTCTGGTTGAATCTGCTCTGGCTGGGTTTGGGTCAGAGCTATTTCGAGGAATTGCCTGCCAGTTTTTCTCAGTTTTCTTTGCTTTTGCTTCTTCCGGCTTGGCAACTTTGCCTCTTTGATGAGAACAGGTGATCTGTGTGCATTCCTGCAGCAAGGCGTGTGTGTGTGTGTGTGTGTGTGTGTGTATGTGTGCGTGCACGCGTGCACACCCATGTGAGTGTACAAACACAGGGCCACTATTCCAATATTACGTTTGCTCATCAGTCAATTCCTTCTTGAAATTCTTAGTCATTACATCAGTGTAGGACCATGGGGTCACACCGGATGAAAGTGTGGTTGCTAATTGAAAGGTTGACAGTTCCATCAAACACAGTGGTTCATTGGAAGAAAGACCTGCCAAGCTGGTTTGGTAGATTGTGACCTAGAAAACCTATGGGATCATCCTCCTCAGTCATACATCAAGCCACCATATGAAGTAGAAAGAGACTTGTCGGTATACAAAAATAGCACCTTAATTAAGACTCCTCAGTGCTAGTTACCAGTGGTTGAGATGAGTGGCTTAAGCCAAACCAACCCATCAAATAAAAGTCATGAGACCTAAATGCATGATGGTGAGACAAGGTGACTTTGGACAGCTGAGCAAGAAACTGTGGGGTCTCAGAAAGCACTAGGTCTAGGGACCCTATGGCAGTCTGTAAGACCCAGAGCCCTCTCTCCCTCTTGCCTCTGTTAATTGTCTCCCTGAGTTCGCTTCTGTCTCTTCCCTGTCAGAGTGGTTTCATGTGTTGTATATCACATGCAAAAAAACCATGATGAGCCTCCCAACAGTGCCCAATATCACACCAACAGCTATTTTCTCATGAAGAAATGAAATTTCTCTTGCTTCCAATTCCAAATTCCTAGGAAAGGAATCTGAAGGTATAAATAAGTTCCAATTCCTTTTCCTTGTGCAGTGAGCTGTGATTGGGAGGTCAGACCCTCATTGTAAAGGCCCATAGGACAGATTAGAGCAGCAGTAAGTTTTTTTTTTTTTCTAATAAAGTGGCAGAAGGTCTACTGTGTGATGTTCCCATGTCATGTGAGTGAGTGCAGAGTCCTTCGAGGTTCAGGGATAACTGGATGACCAGCTTGGGATATTCTGTCTAGCCATTGGTTATGTCTAAGGCAGTTTAAAGCTCTTGACAAAAAGGTAGAAATCCACAAGCGGGATCCCCAGGGACTACACTGTCTAGCTGTTAGTTGCCCTGAGTAGACCAGTCCTGAGGGTTGTGCAGGTCATCCCACTTCAGCTCTCTAGGGCTGTATTCCGAGCCATCTTGGAGTGGGTTCAGACAACTGGCTACCAGCCGGTCTGTGCAGACTCAGCTGTCTGGGCCTCCCCCATCTCAGGACTCTGTTGTACTGGGAGTAAACTTTGCTCAGCATGTGAGATGCCAAGTTTGCTATTATACAACCTGGTGGTACTATGCTCTGGACTTCCGTGAGTCTTATTAACATGTATTTAGAGAAAATAACTGGATTTCTGAGACTTGAAATCTTAAAGGGAGTAGAAAGTCTCATTTCTCTCCTGCAGAACAGCTGGTGATTTCAAACCGCTCACCTTAGGATTAGCAGCAACCCATGCAACCCACTATGTCACCAGGGCTCCTTGGTACTCTCATGCAGGTAGACTTTATTCTTCTCTTCTCAGCCACAGAAATGTTTGAGGGGGCATCACTGCTTAGGGAGAAAAATATTGAAACTTTTTCAACAATGAATTCTCTCCATATACAAAATAGTAAGTTCTTAGTAAGTTCAATTTTAATTTTATCATGAAAAGAATATGTTCATTATAGGAAATGATTTTAAATATCGATAAAGCATTTTTAAAAATTACTATTTTTTCCAGAAAAATATAAGTAAAAAAAATAATAATAACAAAATGAAAATCTCTAAATAGTTAAAAGTCTGTTTGTCAACTTCCAGAAGTGTCCTTGGGTTGAGAAAGAATCACTACTGTAAATGGGAGTCTATATTTCCTCCTAGGACATAAACTTTTAAAAGCTTAGTCACATAAAATTTGAGGTTATTGTCTCACATTTTATTCTAGTTTATTTTTTATTTACACCAGAAGGATACATCCATGGCCTCCCCTTCATTAAGAAGTGAGAATTGTTAAATGACTTTGCATTTTTCTTCATATGAATACCTTAATTGTAATTTGGGATATATAGAATTATTTTAATTTTTCATCATAAAGGATGCTGAAATCAGTATCCACAGAGAAGAAATAGGTTTTAGCTGAAAATACTAAGAAATAGGTAAGGGGGGAAATGCCTGCTTTGATATCAATCTAGAAATGGGAGCAATATTTATTCCTAGTTATAGGCTTTTCTATCAATTTTTTGTCAGTCAACATTTAAACTTTTAACCTTCATATTTCTGCAAAGGATTCAGAAGATGCGGAAAATAAGTTCACAGTGCTTGACTCACCATCTCTGCCGAAGAAAGACATATTGAATGGTGGCCCCTATTTGCCTTCTCCATGGAAAAAAAAATTGAACTGAATTCACAAAGCAAGCTCCAGAAAGAGTGAAGCAAATTGGAGCAAAACTGAAAGATATTCAGAGAATAAAAGGGAAAATGTGTGGGCGAGAAATTTTACTTTCTAACAAATGGTTAGCAACCAGGCAAATTGAACTGTTAGTTTAATGAACACTTTAGAATTAATTTTTGCTTTCACACAGGGTCAGGATTTTCAGAGTTAAAAGGTTATGTTTGCTTATCTAATTTTGTCAGAAGTGAAAAACAGAAGTACAATGTGAATAAAATGCAACTCTGTATCCAGGTTTACCACACCCTTCCTGAGCCTGAAACAGCATGCATGACTGTCAATTCCAACTCATAGCCACCCTGCAAGAGAGGAGAACTGCCTCATGGGGTTCCCAAGACTATCATCGTTCCTGCAGCAGACTGCCACGTCTCTGGCTTATAAAGCAGCTGCTGGGCTTGAATCAGGAACCTGAATGCTGAACCAGGACATCTTCTGCCTCATCTGGCCCCCTCTTATTTCCCTGACATCACCCCATCATGATTCCTCACTAAGAGGTATGTTAAATGATCCAAGAATCCAGGAGCCCCAAGTGGGACCTCCCTGCTATCACATTGGACTTCTCACTTTCAACACCTTCATTCTCCTCTAACCGCCAATTCCCCCTTCCCACCCTTTACCCTCACTCACCAGACTTTGCACAGGTAAGTTCTTTACCTACTTGCTTGTTACCACAAATATATTTTAAAATTATTCTCCTCTAAACTCTCTCTTCACCAATACATGGGTATTCACCCATTCTCACCTTCTCAAGGGCATTACTCTATCAATGTTCCAATTCTTCCTGTACTTGGTCAATTTTCCCTTTCTGCTGGAGTGCATTCATCTACATGCAAACAAATATTGATAATTTTCTCAGCTTAAAATAAACATGGTTATGCTTGTCCTAATTCTGTTGTATACAGTTTGCCTTAATGAAGAAAAAGCTATAGTGGTAAGTTATATATAACAAAAAAGCATGTCACCTTGTGTTAGGTAGGTTTATTGTGTCAACCTGGAGAACAGACACATGTGGGGTTAATAAGGTTACAGTTTAATTAAAGGGCAAAGAGATAAATGTCTTGGCAAGCCTTAGCTGTCTGCTTCATGCTCTCTAAGAATCAGACCAGTGTGTGGATGCATCAGCTAGTGCTCTGCATCAACTTGCTAGCTACACTACTTATGGGACACCCAAACCACGGACCTTGTCATGATTTGTTTGTGGTCCCTTTGAGATCTGTTTCTCCACACTGCTGATGTGTATATCACTTGATCTGGGGACTGTCAGACCTTGTCATCTGGCTGACTGTTGGTGACCTGCCTTGCTGTTTACTGCCTGTGATTAGACTGCCGATATTGTTCTATAGAAGGCCCAGTTGTCTGCTTCCTTAACTTGCATCCAGCAGCCCTTGTGAATTGAAGGACTGTCAATTTGTGAACGCTTTCTGGAAGCGAGTTGAATTAAGCCCTCTCTACTACTCTGTGGACTAATTAACTGTATATTTCATTGTTCTATCTATCTATCATCTATCTACCTAAAATTATAAGTGTCTTGGTTTTGTTTCTCTAGAACAGTGCTTCTCAACAGTGTGTGTCACGATCTCCTTGGGGGTTGAATGACCCTTTCACAGGGTCACCCAATTCATAACACAAGCAAAATTACAGTTATGCAGTAGTAATGAAATAATTTTATGGTTGGTGGTCACCACAACATGAGGAACTGTATTAAAGGGTCTCGGTATTAGGAAGGTTAAGAACTACTGCTCTAGAGAACACTGTCCAACAGAATTGGTACCAGGAATGGAGTCTAGAGAAATAAGATCATGAATATGGACTTCTCAAATTGGCTTTCCAGTCTAATTAGGCTTAATAGCACCAATAATGCTATTTTAATCCCTAAAGGCGTGGATAAGTCTGTCACTCTTACTAATTCATGGAGTGAAGTAGTAAAGTAAAGTAAAGTAATATCCGAAGTATCCTCACCAATAGATGAAGTGCTGGTTAGAGGAGAGGCTCTGGGTTATCATGTGTCTGATATTCTCCAGAAGCTTTTTCAAGATGACAGGTATAGGGAAGCTGGATGGCTGGTCCTCCTTTCAATACAAAATGTATTCATACCTACCTGGCTGGGGAGATACCATGATGACAAAGGTGGTTTTCCCTGGGCGAGGCTTGTCCATTGCACTCTGGATGTGCTGACCCCTGCAATTTCCCCAAGTGTGGGAAGCTTGAGTGCACTATTTGTGGTAGAGCGGCACTGCTTTCTAACTCTCTCCTAAAAAAAAAAAGAAAGAAAAAAGAAAATGTGTTCAAGGACAGGGATAATCTCAGAAATTCAGAAACACATTTCAAGTGCTGAATAACAGACCTAAAAGCTTCTGCATGTGCTATAAAGGAGAGCTTTCTTTCCTCTAGTAATAGAGGTGACATGGCTGAAAACCAAATCCAGAGTCTCATCATACAAGTAGCTGAATTACAATGTCAGCTGAATTGCAGGTTTAGAACAATGTGTGATATTAAAGTACGGGCATTAATAGGAAAGATTTGGGACCGTGAACATATAGGCTGATGATCCAGAAGAGGAAAATATTGAGCTCCTAGAAATGATTGAGCCACTCCAGTTAATAGATCCACTTCTCCCAGCTGAGGGGATTAATTCACTATCTATAAAACAACCTACACCTGAGCAGATAACCAAATTGTTCAAGCTGAAATGCCAGGTGGGGCTGTATCTGTTGCATTTCCTGGGGGTGATGCCTTAGAAGATATTGCTGCAGGACCCAGAAAACACCCTCACCATCATTATTTCCTCTAGACCTGTAACTAAAATTAAGGCTCAAAAAGTTCCTAAAGGTGACATTCAAATGATTACTCAAGAAAAAATGTGCTATACTCATAAAGATCTGCTTCAGTTTTCTAATACGTACAAGCAGAAGCCTGGGGAACAGCTCTTGGAATGCTTACTAAAGGGTGTGGGATACTCATACAAGCAACACAACATTAGACCAGTTTCTGGATATGGGGCCGCTAAGCACAGAGTCTTTTTTCAATGTCTCAATGAGGGAAGTTAAGAGAAGATCTAATTCTTTCCTTATTTACTTGGTTTACTAACACATGGGCTGCCAGGTGATCTAGATTAGACCAACTTTATGTATCTGATCTACCTTGGTACACTGTAGAAGAAGACATCCAAAAACTTAGGAAAATTGATGTGTTGAAATAGACCTATCAGGATGCTCCCCCAGACCCAAAAAGAGAGTGTCCTAATGACATACTTTTCACTTCAATAATAAGGAACAAGTTTGTGAAGTGGGTCCCAGCATCTCTGAAGACTCCTGTGATTGCTATTTTATGTACACCAAGATTAACAGTGAGAACTGCCCTAAATGAACTTCAACATTTGCCTATGAATGTGCCCTGTGGTAGTAGAAGGCAGGTGTCAGCACTGGATCAACAGAGACAGGGTGGACATGGTTATCATAATAGACAGCAAGGTTTCCGTGTCCCTGGGAGTGAAAAAAATGGGAAACCAACTAAATATTTGCATGATTTATACAGTTAGAAGAGTGCTACATCAGGTGAACAACACAATAGAGTCAAAACCACTCAATAAATTCCCAGACCTGACCTAGTTTATAGACCCACAACTCCTTGAGTGAGGGGAAGTCCAGTTCCCTTTGAAGGAGGACCCTGCTATATTACTGAAGGGTTATACTGTTAATCTTCTAGCCTTCCCGACAAGGACCTGTGGCTTTTCAAAAGAGTAACTGTTTGTTGGAGAAAGGAAATAATGAAAGTTTGGGGGGATTACTGGTCACTGACTTTGAACTAATTCAAGGAGACCCAAAGTGTTTTAAAGACCCTCTGGTCAGAGTGGGGGCTTATGAAGGTCAAATTATCAATGGAGGTTTAGCCTCATCCTGGGTCCATCCTGTCATTATTTTTCCAGTTCCAGAAAGCATAATTGGAATAGACATACTCAGTAACAGGCAGAACCCCCATATTGAATCACTGAAATGTGAAATAAGGGCTATTATGGTAGGAAAAGCCAAGTGGACACGAATGAAACAGCCATTATCTAGAAAAATAATAAACCAAAAGCAATACCATTCCTGGAAGGATTGCAGAGATCAGTGCCACCATCAAAGACTTGAAGAGTGCAGGGCTGGTGATCCCTGCTACACCCCCACACCCCCATTTAATTCACCTATGTGACCTGAAAAGAAAACAAATAGATCCTACAGAATGACAGTAGATTATTATAAACTTAATCAGGTGTTGATTCCAATTTCAGCTGCCATTCCAGAAGTGATTTCATTGCTTGAGCAAATTAATACTTCTCCTGGTACTTGATATGTAGTTATTGATCTAACCAATACCTTCTTTTTAATATCAGTCTCAAAGGACCACCAGAAGCAGTTTGCCTTCAGCTGGCAGGGGTAAAAGTACACTTTCAAACTTTCCCCTAAGGATACATCAACTCTTATGCCCTGTGCCATAAATTAGTCCAAAGGGACCTTGATCAACAGTCTCTTCCACATAAATGTCACACTAATGATGACACTATGTGATTGGACCCACTAAGTAGGATCTATCAAAGACTCTAGATTCATTGGTAAAACATATTTGCATGTTGATTGGCAAATTAACCCAATGAAGATTCAGGCACCATCTACCTCAATAAAATTTCTAGGTATCCAGTGGTGTTGAAACATTCCTACTAAAGTGAAGAATAAGCTATTGCATCTGCCCCACCCTGACCCCCAACAATTAAACAGGAAGCACAATGGATTTTGAAGGAAACAGATCTCTCACTTAGGTGTTCTACTTTCACCTATTTATCAAGTGACACAAAAGACCTCCAATTTTGAGGGGGAACTCAGAACAAGAAAAGGCTCTGCAACAGGTTCGGGCTTCCATGTTCTGCCACTAGGACCATATGATCCAACTGAACCAATGGTGCTAGAGATCTCAATTATAGATAAAGATGCAGTGTGGAGTCTTTGGCAGACTTCTATTGGTAAATCACATTGTAGACAATTGGGATTTTGGACCAAAGTCCTGCCATCTCTGCAGACAACTCCCCCTTTAAAAATAGCCGTTGGACTATTACTGGGCGTTAGGGGAGACTAAATACCTCACCATGGGGTGCGAAGACACCAGGAGGCCTAAGCCTCATCAAATTGGTATTGTCTGACCCACAGAATAATAAAGTTTAATGTGCACAGCAACACTCAATTGTAAATGGAAGTGGTGCATACGAGATTGGGCCAAAACAGTACCTGAAGGTATAAGTAAGCTGCAAGACAAAGTGGCCCAAATGCCTATATTTTCCACTCCTATCATGGTATCTTCCTTATCCAAGTCTGCATCTGTAGCCTTCTGGGGAGTTCCTTATGATAATTTAACTGAAGAACAGAAAAGTCATAATTGGTTTATGGATGACTTTGCATGACATGCAGGTGGACTCATAAGTGGACAGCAGCAGCACTATAGCCCCTTTCTGGGATCTCTTTAAAGAACAATGTGAAAGGATACCCTCCCAATGGGTAAAACTTTGAGCAGTGCACCTGCCATTTAGTTTGCCTGCAAGGAAAAATGGCCAGATGTGAGACTGTATACTGATTCATGGGCTGTGGCTAATGGCTTGGCTGGATGGTCAGGGAAGTGGAAGGAACATGATTGGAAGATTGGTGACAAGGAGCTGTGGGGAAGAGATATGTGGATAGATCTCTCTGGATGGGCCAAGAAAGTAGATGCTCACCAAAGGGCTATTTCTGAAGAAAAGAATTTTAACAATCAAGTGGATAAGATGACATGCACTCTGGAAACTAGCCCTCCTCTTTCCTCTGCCACTCCTATTATCACCCAATGTGTACATGAACAAAATGGACATGGTGGCAGGGATGAAGGTTATGCATGATCACAGCAAAATGGATTTCTACTCATCAAGGCTGAATAACACTGCTGAGTTCCCATCTGCCAGCAGCAGATATGGGACCATTCCTCAGAGAGATCACCTGGAAACTTGGTGGCAGGTTGATTAAAAAGAACCACTTCCATCATGGAGGGGGGGGGGGCAGCATATCCTACTCTGGATATGGACTTGCTAACCTTGCAAGCAATTCTTCTACCAAAACTACTATTCATGGACTTATAGAATGCCTCATCCCCATAGCATGGCATCCCATACAGCATTGCTTCAGATAAATGAATTCACTTCACAGCAAATGAAGTATGGCAATGAGCTCGTGCTCATGGAATCTAATGGTATCATGTTCCTCATCATCCTGAAGCAGTTGGCTTGATAGAATGATGGAATGGCCTTCTAACGACATAATTATGGTGCCAACTAGGTGGCAACAACTTGCAGGGCTGGAGCAGTGTTCTCTAGGAGGTTGTATATGCTCTAAACCAGTAGCCAATATATGGTGCTGCATCTCCAATAGCCAGAATTCATTGGTCCAGGAACCAAGGGGTGGAAGCTGGAGTGGCATCACTCACTATTACTCATAGTGAACCACTTATAGCATTTTTGGTTTTTGTCCCAGCAACCTTATGTGCCTGAGGCCTTGTCCCAAAGAAAAGTACTCTCCCATTTGAAAACAGAGCATGGATTCCACTGAACTGGCAGCTGAGAATGCCTTGTGGCCACTTTGGGCTTCTCGTGCCTTTAGATAAACAGGTCAGAAAGGGTATTGTAGTATGAATGGTGTTATTTATCCTGATTACCAAGGAGAAATTGGACTGGTGCTACATAACAGAAGTAAAGAAGAATATGTATGGAACTCAGAAGATCCTGAAGGCCATCTCTTAGTACTACCATGATTAAAGTAAATAGCAAATTATAGCAACCCAATCTTGACAGGATGTCTGTTGACCCAGACTCCTCAGGAATGAAGGTCTGGATCACCTCACCAGGCAAAATACTGCAGCCAGTTGAGGTGTTTGCTGAGGGCAAAGGTAATAAGAATGGGTAGGAGAAGAAGGTAGTTATACTTATCAGTTATGATCACGTGATTAATTGCAAAAGTGAGATTTGTGATTGTCTGTTTATTTTTTTTATCTGTGCTTATTGAATATCTTTCCTTTGTTCATGTATGATGTATCAGATACAATATACTTAGTGTGTTTTTCTTTATATGCATGATAGGTGTTTGATGGTAAGTGTGATTTCATTAGTCTGGAGATTATGTATGGCTGACGTGTACAGGTGCCAAGTTGGCAAGGGATAGATTGTGATAGGTAGGTGTATTATGCCAACTAGGTCAATACACATATGTGGGATTAATAAGGTTGCAGTTTAATTGAAGGGAAAAGAGATAAACGGTGAGCTTACCCGTCTGCCTCTTGATATTTGATGATTAGACCAGTGTGCGACTGCCTTTGCAAGCACACTGCCTTTGCCTCAACTTGTGAGCTACACTACCTGTGGGATACCCAACTCGTGGACTATGTTGCTATAGTTTGAGATTCATTTGAGACCAACTTTGCCACACTGTTGGTATATATATCACAAGCTGGGGACTGTCATATCCTGTCAACTGGATATTGATGACTTGCCCTCCTGGGTGTTGCCTGTGGCCTATATTGTTCTACAGAAGACTCAGCTGTCTACTCTCTTGATTTGTACTCAACAGTTCTCATAAGTTAAAGACTGCCAGTTTATTAACTATGTCATGCAATTGAATTGACCTGAGTCCTCTGTATGACCAAGTGAACTAATTAGTTGTGTGTTTCATCGTTACCTATCTGTCATCTGTCTATTTAATCCATCTATAAAATCATAAGTTTCCTGGTTCTGTTTCTCTAGAGAAACCTGTCCAACAGACATCTTAACAATTTTAAAGGATATTTACTATTCAAGGACATTAAATACATCCATTATGTTATACAACCATCACCAATATTTCTATGTTGCTTGTCTTCTCTTCCAGCAATGCTTCTGAAAGTGTTGTCTACACTTATTCTTTTTGATTCCTTTCTTCTCAGACTCAATTATGCTAATTCAGTTGAGTTTCCTTCTTACAACTCTATCAAAATGGCTCAAATTCATGCTTTTAACTGCATGTTCATTCTGTAGTTTTCTTGTTATCTCAATTAACAACAGCATCCAATGTGGTGACCACTGCCTCTTCGTTGCTGCATTTCTCCATTTGCCCTCTGGGAAACCAACATTTATTGCTGTTCTTTCCAGTGATTTCTTTTCACACACACCTTTATCCCTGGATCCCTTATCTTCTTCCCACTCTTTAATGTGGGTGTCCCAGGGTTAAGACTTTCCATGTCGCCTGGTTCTAGGCTTAAACTTTGGTCTCTTGTATCTAACTGCCTATTTACTACCTCTGCACTGGAGCAGTAAAATATCAGCACGAATATAACCCAAACTGAGCTCCAAGATTTCCCCAACACAAAATCTTTCATGCTTCTAAAGTGATGATAATTCCCTTCTTCCACTATCTAAGGACAGTAATCTTTTATTCCTTTTTCTCTCATTTTCCATATACAACCCTAAATAATGTTCTGTTGAATATGGCTGCAAAAACCCAGAATCAAATCAGGTTTCACCACTTGTACTTCATTCCTATAGTGCAGGCGCAAGCCATCATCTCTTGCCTGGATTACAAAAACAACCTTCTAATTTTTCTCTATGCATCTATGTTTGGCTGTTACAGCAGCTGTTCAACACATCAGGTCCTTTAGAAAACATAAGTTAGATCATGATGTTAATTCCTGTGCTCAAAATTTGCAATCAATCCACATTACACTCGAATAAAGATTTTCAGCTTAGCTGCAAACCCATAAAATTCATAGCAACTCTGAGGTTGTATATTTTGATAAACCAGAGAGCTTATTCTTTCTCTGGTGTAGTGGCTTGTGGATTTGAACTGCTAATTTTGAGTTAGGATTCCAATGCTTGCTTACAGACACTGTAACCAGGGCTCCTTTGCAGTCAAGTTAAAATGCAGTCATAGTGGATTAGATAGAAGGGTATATCCACTATGACTTGTGTCCTTATAAGAAGAGCACATTTTGAACATGGGACACACAAAGGTGTAAGACACCTTGTGACGACAGAATTGGAGATCTGAGTGAGGTGCCAACAAGCTAAGGAACAGCAAGGGATCTGGGATCCACTAGGAGGTAGGAAGAAACAAATAAGTAATTTTCCATATAGTCTTCAGATAAGAGTCACCCCAATGACAGCTTGATTTCATGCTTAACAAATAACAACTGCCTTTAGAACCAATATATTCCTATTGTAGTGCATTAGAACAGTTCCAAGAAAGTAATACACCCCTAATGGGTCTTTTTTCTGGGCAATTAGCAATAAGATGATAAGCAAGAGGATACAATGATTTATCATACTCAGTCACCATCTAGCTTTGAAACATCTGACTCAAATCTATGAAGTTTTGCAAATCAAAAATTAGAACATATATATATATATATGTATCTTTCCTAACTCTCTTTTAGTATAAATTTATGATAACCACCTGTCAGCTTACTGTACTATGGTGACTTGTATGTTGCTGTTATCTTGGTAACTATGCCATCTTTATTTCAAATATCAGCAAGGTTGTCATGGTGGACAGTTTAAGGGACATATTTGGAGAAAAATAGACTAGGAAGAAAGGTTTGGCAATTTAGTTATGAAAATTAGCCAGTGAGAATGATATAGATCACAAGAACAACACACAACTCTTTTGCTTTTGGCATGCCATCAGAAGGGACCAATTGCTGAAGGAGGATATTCTGTTTGGTGTAATGAATGTCCAACTAGTATATGGGAGACCTTCAGTGGTATGGATCGGCACATTGTCTTTAGGAGCCATCAAGTGAGTTCCAACTCAAAGCAATTGTATGTACCACAGCACAAAGCAATGCCCAGTCTGGTACCATGCTAATAATTGTCCGTATGTTTGAACCCATTATTGCGGCCACTGTATCAAATTCCTCTCTTTGAAGTCCTTCCTCTTTCTTTTACTTCATCTCCATTTTACCAAGCATGATGTCCTTCTCCAGAGACTGGTATTTCTTGATAACATGTGCAAAGTACTCGAATCTAAGTCTTGCCATCCTTGCCTCTAAAGAGCATTCTAGTTGTACTCATTCAAGGGCAGATTTGTTGGTTCTTTTGCCAGTTCATGGCATTTTTAATGTTCTTTGCCAGCACCATAATTCAAATGTATCAATTCTTCCTCGATCTTCCTTATTCAATGTCTAACTCTGTATGAAGGAACTGAAAATTCCATGGGTCAGGCACATCTTCATCTTTAAATAACACCCTTGCTTGTCAACACTTTAAAGAGGTCTGTGCAGCAGATTTACCAAATGCAACATGCTAGGTGAGCTCTTGTCTGTGGCTTCCTTGAACATTGATTTTGGACCCAAGCCCCATGGAATCCTTGAAAAATTGAAACTTTGCTCCATTTATCATGATATTACCTATTGGTAGAGTTGTGAGCATCTTTTTTTCTTTATGTTGAGTTGTAATCCATAGGGAAGGTTGTGATCCTTGATCTTCATTGCAAGTGCTTCAGTTTCTTTTTACTTCAGCAAACAAGTTTGTGTCATCTGCACCTTGCAGGTTGTTAATAAGATTTCTTCTAAATATTATGACAGATTCTTCTTCATATAATCCAGGTTCTCTGATGACTTGTTCAGCATTCAGATTGAATAAGTATGGAAGAGGATTCAACCATGAAATACTTCTTTCTTGATTTTAATCCATGCAGCATTCTCTTATTCTGTTTGCACAACTGCTTCTTGATCCATGTATAAGTTCTCCACAATGAAGTGTCTGGAATCCTCATTTCTTTCTTTGCTATGATATACATAGTTTTTGCCTCATAAGAAAACAACAGCAACCCCCTTTCTGATATTCTGTTTTCAGCTAACATCAGCATCTGACATAAGCAATGATAGTCCTTATTCCACATCTTCTTTTGAATCTGCCCTAAGTCTCTTGCAGTCCCTTGCCAATATACGACTACAACCATTGTTGGATGATCTTCAGCAAAATTTCACTTGAATGTAATATAAATAATGTTTTTCTATAACTCGAGCATTCTGATGGGTCTCCTTTCTTTGGAATGGAAACAAATATGAATCTCTGCTAGTCAGTTGAACAAGTATCTCTTTCCAAATTCCCTGGAATAGATGAGTAAATGCTTCCAGTATTTCATGAGTTTTTTGAAATATTTCAATCAGCATTCCATCAATTCCTGGAGTTTTGCTATTGACAAATGCTTTCAGTACAACTTGAACATCTTCCTTCAGCACCATTCATTCTTGGTCATATATAAGACTAGAAATTGTTGAATGTTGAATAGTTCTTTTTGGTAGTGACTCTATGTATTCTTTCTATCTTCTTTTGATGTTTCCTGAAGCCTTCAGCATTTTTCTCATAAATTTTCAATACTGCACCTTGAGGTTTCAATTTTTTCTTGAGCTATTTCAGTTTTAGATATGCTCTGTGTTTTTCTTTGTTTTTCTAATTCTAGGGCTGTGTACATTTCATTACAATATTCCATTTTGTGCTTTCAAGCTGCCCTTTGAAATATTATTTTCAGCTCCTTGATATCATTACTTCTTCCATTTTCCTTAGCTACTCTATAATTAAGAGCAAGTTTCAGAGTCTCTTCTGACATCCACCTTGATCCTGTATTTCCTGTCTTTTTAAAGATCTTTGCTTTCTTCATATATAATGTTCTTTAAGTTCTCCCACAACTCATTAGGTCTTCTGTCATTAGTGTTCAATACATTAAATCTGTTTTGAAATTAAGATTGAAGAGCCTCAAGGTTATATTTTGGATTATATGGACTTGTTTTAATTTTCTTCAGCTTCAACCTGAGCTTACATATGAACAATTGATGGTTTGTTTCACAGACAGTGTCATTGTTTCAGTTGCTGATATTGTGATTCTTCATTGTCTTTTCCCACAGAATAATCAATTTGATTTCTGTGTATTCCTTCTGGAGAAGTCTATGTGTATAGTTGTCTTTTGTGTTACTGACAAAGTTACTTCTGATGAGGAAGTCATTGGTTTTGTAAAATGTGTGATCTCAAGCCTTGTTTTTATTATCAAGAACGTATCTTCTGATGACTATTTCTTCTTTTTTATTTTTAACTTTTTCATTCCTATTCCCCATAATTAACACTGCATCTTGATTGAATGTCTGATCATTTTCAGACTGAAGACATTGGTAAAATCTTTCAATTTCTTCATCACTAACTTTAGTGGGTTGGGACATAAATATGAATAATATTTGTATTAAGTGGATTTCCTAGCACATAGAGAACTATAAGAGCCCCCCCCCGAGAGCCCCCAGATATTTCCTAAAGCTATGTATAAATTAATAAAAATAATGTCATTGGGGGTTCATACATCTTTTATCACAAGCCATTCATCTATCCATTGTGTCTGCTTTCTACTTGAGCCCTTGGTATCAGCTCCTCATTTTCCCCTCCTTTCCCACCCTCCTCCATCATGAAACTTTGATAATTTATAAATTATTACATTTTATGTCTGACATCTCCCTTCACCCACTTTTCTGTTGTCCGTCCCCAAGGGAGGGGGTTATATGCAGATCCTTGTGATCAGTTCCCCCTTTCTACCCCACCTTCTCCTTACCACCCTTCTGGTATCACTACTTTCATTATTGGTCCTGAGGAGTTTATCTTTCCTGTGTTTCTTGTGTTTCCAGCTCTTATCTGTACCAGTGAACATTCTCAAGTCTAACCAGATTTGTAAGGTAGAATTGGGACAATGATAGTGGGAGTGGGGAGGAAGCATTAAAGAACTAGAGGAAAGTTGTATGTTTCATTGGTGCTATTCTGCACCCTGAATGGCTCATCTCCTCCCCACTACCCTTCTGTAAGTATATGTCTACTTGCCTACAGATAGGTTTTGGGTCTCCATCTGTACTGCCCCTCATTCACAAAGATATGGTATTTTTGTTCTGGGTCTTTGATACCAGGTCCTATCAACACCTTGTGATCACAGGTGGTGTGTTTCTTCCATGTGGACTTTGTTGCTTTTCAGCTCGATGACTGTTTGTTTATCTTCAAGTCTTTAAGACCCCAGATGCTATATCTTTTGGTAACACCATCAGCTTCCTTCACCACACTGACTTATGCATCTACTTTAGCTTCAGTGATCATGTCAGGAAGATGAGCATCATGGAATGCCAGGTTAATAGAACAAAATGTTCGTGCATTGAAGGAGTACTTGAGTAGAAACCTAATGTCTGTCTGCTACCTTAAAACTATACCTATAAATATATGCATTAGATCTATTTCCCCATCATCCTACATAAATATATTTACATATGCTCATGCCTATATTTAGACCTCTATAAATTAACCTTATCATCTTCAAAGTATTCTCCATTACACTTAGATTTGTCAAATTAGCGATTCCAATCTTGGAAACATTTTTCAAATTCATCTGACTAGATGACTGTAAGCACATCCCTTGTTTATTTTTTTCTTTTTCACCTCTTCTACATTGTCATATCATTGTTTTTTCATGTCCCTCTGCATTTGTGGAAATAAAAAAAGAAGTCATACAGAGTGAGGTGAGGTGAGGTGAGGTGAGTAAGGTGGATGAAGAAAGAGAGACATGCTGGCCTTTCCCCCCCACCCCGCAAAACTGGCACACTGAGATAGTTATGTGAACAGGTATGTTGTCATGGTGTCAAAACCAGTCCCCAGTCTGTCACAAACCAGGACTTTTTTGTCCCATACTTCTATGCTATCTTCAGAGCCACCAAATAGAAAGTTTGATTAACAATCTGACATGGTGGAATGAACTCCAAATGCAGCATCCCTCTCATCAAAGAAACAAATGAGCATCGTCTTGATCTGTGATTTCACTTGATAAGCTTGGGGGGGGGGCTGTTCACACGGCATCTTCCATTGGTTTGACTGGTGTTTGGTTTGGGGGGTCATAAGAATAGCACCATATCAATCACCAGTAATGACCTTGGGGGAAAAAAGTCTGGGTTACTTCAAGTTGTCCTTTAAAAGCACAGAATGCTTCCACTTGCCATATATTTTCCTGGTCAGCAGAATCCCAGGGAAAAATTTCACAGTGACCTTTCTCATTACCAAAATTTCCATTAAGGTTTGCTAAACTGAGCTCCAGGGCATTCCAGATAACTTCCCTATCTCTTTAATGGTCTATCATTGGTCTTTGAGCACAAATGCATGATTTATTTATTTATTTACTTACTTACATTTTCATCCCTTTGGGAAGTTAACAGATGTCCAGAATGAGGTTTGTCATCAATTAAGATTTCACCTTTTTTTGAAATAAGAAAACCACTCATACACTTAAGTTTTTCCCTCAGCACTATCTTTATAAGTTGTGTTTAACATCACAACAGTTTCTGCAGAATTTTTTCTCAGCAGGAAACAAAATTCCATAGCTTTATGCTGTTTTCTTAAACCAGTCATCACAAAAATCGAGGTTCAAGCAAAATTATTTTTCAGAAAAAAATTCACTTTGACCAGAGAGAATGTTTCCAGGTGACACCACTGGGTGCACTAACTCAGATTGAGATACTCCATGCTTTTGTCTAGTGGGAAAAGTACAACTATAAAAGCTTCACCTAGCGGAGCTTTGAATCATATTTTTTGGGGGTACCCCATTGTATTATCACAGACAGAAATGTACTTTAAGACAGTCTTGAAATATCCCTTGTGACAATTAATGTGACACCTCTCTTCTGGAATCTTTCATTCTCGCCATAGCAAACCATGTGATTTTCTTACTCCCAAACACCAGTTCATTTCAGGTCACTAATGCCTAAAATTTGTGTTTTCCATTTCATTGTTGACAACTTCAGTTATCCTAGATTCATATATTTTAAAATCATTTTACTGGAGGCTCATACAACTCTTATCACAAATAATACATATATCTATCATATGTAAACCACATTTGTACATTTGTTGCCATCATCATTCTTGGTGTGTTAGTCCGGGTAGACTAGAGGAACAAAATTTCAGAGACACGCATATAGGTATAAGGAAAAGGTTTATATACAAAAGGAATGGGACATGGAGAAAGCATCCCAGCCCAGTCCAGTTCAAAGTCATAAGTCCGGTATTAACCCATATGCTCAAAATCAGTCTATAAAGTCTTCTTCCGACTCACGAAGTCACAGGTCATTGGGTGCAGAATCCCAGTGCTGGCAGGGCACCTTGCCTCCATGGCTCAACAGCAGAAGCAACTCATCGTTGGCAGAGGCCTCCATCTGGCCGCCCCAGCTTCAGAGGTCTGGTTCCATCAGGGCAAAGCTGTGTGGTCTCTTTGCTGGCTCCTCCAGCTTCTCAAACACTGCCAGCTTGTCTTGTCCGTGATTAATTGTCTCTCAAACTAACTCCCAACAACTGGGGAAGATAGCTTCTCATCTTCATGAGAAAAATACCGCGAGATTTCCCAGGAGTCTCAGGTGAAAGCCATGCCCACACAGAGGCCTCATCAGCTATTCAATGGCTATCTCCAGATTAACAGGCCAGACTCCACGCCTACATTTCAATTATAAAATTAACAAAAGCACATGACTGCCACAGTACTTGACAATATTTTGATGTTATCCATAAGGTTTTCAGTAGCTAATTCCTCAAAAGTGGACAAGCTATTCCTTCTACATAGTCTATCCTTAGTCTGGAAGCTCTGCTGAAACCTGTTCATGTTGAGAGACCTTGCTGAGAGTTGAAATGCCAATGGCATATCTTCTAGCATCACAGCAGCTCACAAGGCCCCACAATGTGACAAACTGACAGATAAGCACTTACCATATGTCAGTCATATAAAATTATTGGTAGATTAACTCACCTAATTCTCTAAGAAAACTATGATATTGCTGCTAGTAAATCCTGTGTTAGTCCGGGTAGACTAGAGGAAAAACCTCATAGACACACATATGGATATAAGGGAATGGTTTATATTCCAAAGGAATGGAACATTGAGGAAACATTCCAACTCAGTCCAGTTCAAAGTCATAAGTTCGGTATTAGCCCAAATGCTCAATACCAGTCTATAATGTCTCCTTTCGACTCACGAAGTCACAGGCCAGTGGGTGCAGTATCCCGGCGCTGGCAAGGGTCTCCCCATGGCTCCTCGCTTCTAGGGCTCAGGGTCCATCAACAGCATCTAGTGGTGGTAGAGGTAACTCAGCGCTGGCAGGGGTCTCCATGTAGCTTCTCCAGCTTCAGAGGTCTGGTTCCATCAGGCTCAGGCTGTGTAGCTCCTCCTCCAGCTCCCTCAGCTCCTCAGATGCTGCCATCTTGTCTTGTCTGTAGTTCATTATCTCTGAGACTAACTCCCAACAACTGGGGAGATAGGTTCTCATCTTCACGAAGGAAATATCGTGAGATTTCCCAGAAGTCTCAGGAGAAAACCATGCCCACACAGAGGCCTCATTGGCTACTCAATAGCTATCTCCAGATTAAGACTAGATCCCACCCCTACATCTCAATCATGAAATTAACATAGGTGCATGACCACTACAAATCCTATACCTCACAGGTGGGAAAACTCAGCACAAAGAAGCTAAGCCACTTTTTCAAGACTGTATAACTACTAAGCGGTGGGATCAGATTAGCTCTAGAGTTGGTGCCCTTGACTAATGGACCCTATTTGTCTGAGTACAGAATCACTGTGTAGATCAACCAGGATGTTTTCCAGGGTAACTTGTCTGACACCATTTCAACCAGGATTATAGGATTTCTTTGATGTTTTTAGTTCAATAAAATGTAATCTCCTGGAGAGAAAGGAGTACATTTTATTCTTTTAATGCCTCACCTAGTGGCTCACAGGGCTATCATGAATTGGAACTGATTTAATGGCAATTTACATCATGAACAAGTGGTGTAAAGTATCTGCCTTGCACAGCTTGTACTTGACAACTATCATAAAGGGTGGTGCCTTGAATCTACTCAGCAGCAACTTAACTGGCAATGTGCTTCTGCAAGGTAGGATCCCACCAACCCCTATAGAGTTTCTGTACTCTGTAACACATGGGATACCATTGGCATCAGTGTTGCATCAATAGAAATTTTAGACCAACACACTTGACTTACGAGAATACTAAACTGGAACCAACGTTTAGCATTCTTTGACTCAGAACTGTAGTCTGACCGTAGAATAGAGACTAAAATCTAGAACCAGGAACGTAGTTAAGTGTGTATATATATACTTGGTCACATGAAAAATTTTGAGACTCAGAGGTCCGGGAAGAATTGTACTCAGAACAGGAAAATGAATTACTATCCACATTCAATACTCTGAATAATATTCTCTGTCTCTATAATTAAGGTTGCTGTCTTAGCAATTCATTTCCTGGACTCTCTCTTAGCGTCTTAGCCACACCCTCTGCATGCTTGGACAGTAGTGTTCTCTGCCCCGTGGATTCTCAGCGGAACTTTTCTTCCCTTCTGTCATCTATCTTTCCCCTAGGCCCACCCTCTTCCAAATGTCCGTTCTGATTAGATGGACAAGTCAGGGTTTGCCCAATTAGTCCATTCTAAGTAGCTTACCCAGTACTTTATTAAAAGCAAAATCCACAAAGAGTTGGCAAGATTAGAGGAAAATATAAAAATAAATTACTGTATTAAAATTAATTAAATGAAAAGCTGTATCTAATACCAGGAAATGATGGACTTCACAGGAGCAGTGAAGCCCTTAGTTCAACAAATGATTTTTTAAAAAACTAAAAACTGCTAACCCAGGGCTGAATAAAATACTCTACACCTAATGCAAAAGCAAAAAGATGTTAATTTTGGCTCTTTGCACAAAGTGAATAAAAAGTTCCTTCTGCTCTTTGCTCTGCAGGAAAATTCTTTTGATTGCAACCCGATTTCACAAGCTGTGTGTTATAAATAACACCACCTCATAGCTAGAGAATGACTTTGGTCTGAGGATCTCTAAGAATTTTGAAAACATTCTCAATTGTACCGAGGAGCAAATTTATGAAAACTACAGGTCCCACCTCTCAGTTTAACACGTATTGAGTACCTGTTAGAAGGGTGATCCTTGCAGACGCATGGTCAGAGTCAAAAGGAGTGAAGTTAGAAAATAGGAGGGAGATAACTGTGACTCAGGCTGACATAAAAAATCACATACTTTCAAATTGAAATTCTCTATCCTGCCACCAATCATTTAAAAATCTTAGTGACCAACCAATTGCCACCAACTTCCTTTGGTTTCCTTGAGTCCTCCCTGTGAGTCAGGGTGGAACTATGCTCCATAGACTTCTCAATGGCTCATTTTCCAGAAGTGCATCACCAGGCTTTTCCTCTGAGGGGCCCTGGGTGGACTCACATATCACCTTTTTTGTTTAAGACCCTAGCAGTTGTCAAACTGTGTCACCACAGACTCCTTTAAAACATTTGAGTACTTGACAGTTCCAAATGCCTCTACTTACTCATTACCAATGGAAGGAGCAGAAGTAAGATCTGACCATGTGTGAAACATGTTGAGGGAAATAAGTACGAAGCAGAGTATAATAGAAATAGCTAACATAATTTCATTACCTACTGGTAATTTGAATTTCTGGTATTATATTTCCTTTAGAAACTGAAGAACATCTTCTTAGTTTTGGAGCTGGGGGTCAGGGCAAAGCTTGTCAAATAATAAGAGCGGTTTTCTGGTTGCTTCATATAGTCTAAAGCATGCCCTAACCAATGATACCACAACCCTGGACAAATGGAAAATGGAGTGGAATCCAGATCCAAAGGCTTGGATCGAGCTGCTTGAGTGAACCCAGCTCCTTCATTTGGGAGCTTTGTGATGTGTCAGAAGATGCTGCCTGTCCAACCTCTATTTCCTCACCTCTTAGAAGAGGTGAGCCATTCATATCATCTCCGGAGAGTATCTCTGAAGATGAAAGAGGTGCATACATGTGAAGTTTATAGCTCGGTGCTGAACACACAGACATATCTTAGCACAAGGTACGTTCCTGCCTAAGAACTCAAGGCCATTTCTGCTTCCCTTCGCTTTCCTCCTCCTCCTATACAGGAGAGAATTCTAGCCCCTCTCAGCTCTTCTTCTCCATAAAACCCATCACTCACTTCCAGTAAACAAAGGAACAAAATGATTCCTATGTGTAGTGCTAACACGCAGAATTGTTCCATAGGGTTTTCTTGGCTGCAATCTTTTGGGAAGCAGACCACCAGTGACACTGAATGGGTTCATAGAGTGCAAAATATTTGGCATCCAGGACCCTGCCTTATTTTCCCTATTACATTTATCACCATGAAGATATATTTATGTACATTGTTTGCAGTTTCCCCACCCTCCCCATTAACTGTCCTGCTTTTATAAATGAGTAAACTGAGTCACTTGCTCACCCCTTGCCATTAGAGAAGGGACTGGTAGGTTCTGCCCCTTGATACATTCCCAGAATGCAGAACCAAAAGAAATAAATCCACCCAGTTGTTGCAGAGCTGACTCCAAGCAAATCTGTGCACCATAAGTTTTCAACGACTGACTTAAGTTGGAAGTAGGTCATCAAGTTTTTCTTTCCAGGTGCCTCTTCCAAACTTTCAGCTAGCAGCTGGACATATTAACCACCAGTACCACCCAAAGGCTCCAGATGCAACCCCCCCTCCCAGAACTCTTTACCACTCAAATATTATTAAGACAAATGGGTATGATGGTCATTTTTAAGAGCACAACTTTTCTCGGTACAAATTCTGCCTGCATCCTGAATTCTTCAAATCCAAATATATAAAGAAAAGGTTGAATATGCTCTGAGATTCTTATCAGTTGTGGAGGTTACCCAAATAACTAGGACATTCTTACTTTTAGAACATTGTTGCTCTAATTCCATCAGAACACTTTGGAGTCCTCTATTCCTCAGTAGTGACTGTAAAGTAGCCATCAGGACCACAGATGTGTGTGTGTGTGTGTGTGTGTGCGTACGCGCGCACACTGATGTTTGTATGTGTATGTGCTGGGTTCTCTATAGAACTCAAATATATTAGCGATATATTTATGCACATATATATGTACTTTAAATCATTTTATTAGAGGTTTATAGCTCCTCATATTTTCCCTCCCTTCCTTCTCTCCTTCCATCATGAACACTTGATAATTTATAAATTATTATTTTGACACATCATACACTGTCTGATGTCTCCATTTTAAAGCTCTTTCCTATTATAAATATTTTGCATAAATAGCCAGCAAAAATACCCAGACACTTGAACTGATTAAAAACAATATTAAACTTAGACCTCTATCAAGGCATTCTAGACTATGTTCTATATTTGATATGCTTCCTCCCTGGGGTCCTCCCCATGCACATATATATGTACATATATGAGGAAGAGCACTTTACTTCAAGGAAATAGCTAGTGCACTTGTAGAGGTTGACAAGTCTCAACCTCATGGATCAGGTGTCAGACCAGAGGCTTCTGATGGCTTCAGTGATTGTCTGTGTTGATGCCTCCAAAATATGCAGGTTAGGCAGAAGACTGCTAGCTCACATTCCCAGAATGGGTGATAAAAGATGATAAGATGAAAACTGGCTTGAGAGAGCAAGTATTACCAGAACATTCTGATATTGTCTATGGAGGCCATACCACACCCTCAAGAAAATTTCCCTTCCAACTGACTGTTTATATTTGATCACGTGAAGAGGATGATTACACAATATCTGCTAAACCACTGAGAACCTTGGCCTAGGCAAATTGACACATTACAGTGTATTTGATAATTTCAGCCACAAAATTTTAGAAAAATTGAGAGATTTCACACAAAATGCACAATTTCAGGTTCTTTTCTATATCTTTCTATACATAGATATACAAGCATCACTGGTTTTATGTCTGTAGAGAACCCAGCTTAACAAAGACTGCTAAACCCAAAGTCAGCAGTTTGAACCCACCCCAGTCACCATAAGGGAGAAAGATGAGGCTTTTTGCTCCCATAAAAGTTTACCACTTCAGAAACCCACAGAGGCAATTTTACCCTTTCCTTTTAGGGTCCCTATGAGTTCAGCGAATTTGAGCTGAACTAATTGATCCCCTGTCCTCTGTGGCATTAGTATCAGCGTTACTCTCATATTTAAACAATTAGAAACAGAGGTTCAGAAAAGGTGCCTCATGATACAACCAAGTGTGGGTGTGTGAGTGTGGGTGTATGTGTATGTGTTGGGGGTGGGATTGGGGTTGGTAAGACCACATATACATGTGAAGTTGAAGTCCATGTATTTCCTTTTCTTTTGAATATTCCAGAGATGTGCCCAGAGTGCCTGTTGTTTACAGCATTCTATGATCAACACTGTCGGATGGTCAGACTTTTCAAGTCTAAGGAACAACTGGGTGGAGGCCTACCTGAAGCTTCCAAACTGTAGCACTAAGATGAGGTAAGGAAGATTGGAACTACTTCCGTGAAGATTCTTCTAGTCTTTCAGTGTGTTTATGTATCTATTTTCTCCATTATGGATCGACTGATACCCACTTGGTTTTCTCTCTTTTAAAAAACCCACAACTTTGTGTTAGTCGCTTCACT
Source organism: Nesogale talazaci (assembly GCA_004026705.1). Taxonomy (NCBI): domain Eukaryota; kingdom Metazoa; phylum Chordata; class Mammalia; order Afrosoricida; family Tenrecidae; genus Nesogale; species Nesogale talazaci. The sequence continues at coordinate 67,694 of PVJH01002594.1, read as the reverse complement.
GGGTGAAATTGATAACCCACCCACCACACCTCCACTTCTGCACAAGGGCTGCCATCACCCAGGGAAACAGGTGCCTCTGCTCTTGCTGGTATCTTCGTTCAACTGGCTGGGGTGCCCTGGCTGAAAAGGGTGCTCACAGTTGCAATAAAGAGATTTACAGATTCCCTGAGACTATAACAAAGGCCTAGAGGAAAGCTCACTTGGAGGAAAACTGGAAGTCAGTGCCAGAGTTTCACAGGGAGCTCCCAAAGTAGATCCTTGTGAAAGCGAATAATGAGCTGCATAGACTAGTTCCTTCATGCTGCGCTCAACACACATCTTTAAACATAAGATTGTCGAGGAAGCAGATACTCGGAAACCCTTTCATCTTAATTAAAGTTATGTGGGCTACGAAATACTTTTCCTTTATATTAAGCTCCTATTCCTGTGGAGAAATTTCTATTTGTTTTTATCTAATTTGAGCTTCAAGGTTAATCTTGGTTTAAGACTTTCAGTCACTGGGAGTGACGGTCCATCCGGTGTGCCCCTGATCCCATGGATATGCATGCATACGCCAGGGCCCTGCTGAGCCCCAAAGCCTCTTGCTGCCTGTGCATACTCTGTCCCCTTCCATGGAAAGAATGGGCTGTGTATCTGGGAAGGATATATGGAATGAGGAGGATTTTGAAAAAGGTCACAACGTGTTCTATTTTAGGGAACCACATGCCGCAATCCTTAAATGTGGAGTTTCTGATAAAACTTGCTCTGTGATGTGGAACCCAAGGAGGCATGCATGCCAGAGAGAGCTGGAGCCAGGGGAAGACAGTGGGCATGAAGCAGGGAAATGCGTTTTATTCCAGAAAGGGACTTTTGCAGACTTTAGAGTAACTGATAGCTCAGATTGCTTGGCACACCACGCTCCCTAATTTTCTTCAATAAATATATGTTTGAATCCACTGAACTGATGATGGAAGTGATTTATGTATTTGATTTCAAAGGGAATGTAAGATCATAAATAAGTTGCTAAAGATATTATTTAGGATCTGATTGGAATTTCTCAGACATCTTTGTGTGAATGGCTGCCTTTGCTATAACAGCAATATTCCAGTGCCTTTGAGTTGATTCAGATTTGGGAGCAGATAGCCCCGCTGTTCTCCTGCAAAGCAGTTGGTGGGTTTGAACTGCTAACCTCGTAGTTGGGAGTCCAACATTCATCTGGCAGAGCCACCAAGGCTCCTCCACTTTGCCTGTATGAGGATATTATTATCTTCAAAGTCAAGTCAACCCTGATTCGTGGTGACCTTCTATGCCGAATTGTGACTAAAGTCTTTGTACTTTGTCAGAGGAGCTAAATCTGCCTTCTGAGTTAGATCTTCAGCAATTTACCACATGAATTACAGCATTGGTTTTTCCATTCTTGTGAAGTGAATGGGCTATGGTTGCCAAGGTCTCTTCCCAAGTCTGTCTGTGCCACAGTCAACACGGCAAAGTAAAAAAGAGTTACATGCTACATCGCAAGTTATAAGCAGCAGTATCGGGCTGTGCACCGGTGGCGTAAGTGGTTGAGAGCGGGACTGCAGCCTGTGGGCTTGGTGGTTCAAATCCAGCAGTAGCTCCCACGACCACCAGAAGGCAGTAGTGGCCCCCCTCCCGCCCCCGCCACACACACAAAAAACAAAAACAACAAAAAAAGAAGCAGTAATCTTAACCTGATCTGTTTCTTATCTATTCAGTGAAGGCCGGCGTGAGCCAATGTGAAAAGCAAGGTCACTTGGTGTGGTTAGGAGAAGGTGGGAGGCGTCTGCTTCTTAAACTGCATCTTTGTGGCAGGAAGATGGGCACTTTTGTGGTAAGGAACCAACATCTTTCCCTGTGTGTCTTTGAAGCCAGACAAGAGGAATTCTGGAAATTTTGACTCATGGATTGCTGTTGTAGAGTTATGCTATAAGTAAAACCTTGTCTTTTCTCACTGCAGTTCTTTCACAAATACATTCACAATGAATGACAACCCAAGCTCTACAGTATCAATTTCACCACATGTGGATTTGCTAATAAGGTCAAGTCACTCAATCTCCTGTGGGCCCTTGAATAAAAATAAATATGAATATATAATTTCTCTTCCCTACATAAATATATACTCTTTTGCATCTTGCTTTTTCTCACTCAGGATGTCTTTTTAAATTAGTGCATGTGAAAATCCTATTTTTATTTTTCATTTTAAACATTGGCATAATACTCCATTATTTATAGGTACTATTCTTTATGTAACTTGTTCCATTGACGGCTATTTAGTTGACTTCTTATTTTTCACATTATGAACAAATGATGCAACAAATGTCCTTACTGAGACATCTTTTATGCATACAACCTCTGTGTAGAAGGTATTCCAAATAAGAAACTTATTGAATTGAATGATACATGCTTGCACAATTTGGATAATTATTGCTAATTTATGTCCATGGGCATTAGCTCATGCTTACTCTCACTAACAATGTGGAAAGTTACTCATTTCTCTAAGATGTCTAACTGTAGTGGTATAAAAATCCTTTTAATATACAGATGCAAAAGTGACAAAATCATAAGGATACAGCTGGATGGATTTTCATGAACTAAACACACTCTGAAACCAGTATGCAGACCAAGAAATAACATTCTCAGGACCCCAGATGTCTCCTCTCCTAACTCTAGGCACTACCCTAAAGTGTTTGGTAATTCCCATTTCTTCTTTCACAGTATAGATTGGTAAATTTAAAAATGATTATGTCAAAAGTGACTCACTCAAAAAAAATTCCATTGCTTTGCTAGACATGCCAGATAGCTAGATTTGAAATTTAGCATGAACAGTTTCCCATCCATTGCCTGCCAAAGAGGCTGTTAATAGATGCCCCAGGTTCTTTTACCAGAACCTCTGAGAAGATTCTCATTCTTGATCATTTAGTGGGGTTAAGCTACCACCCCAAATAATTCCTGTCAGAAAATTGGAAGACATGATCATTTTCTCCAAATTTAGTTCAGTGTTTAGGATTGTATCTAATGCAAAACATAGAGTATATGAAGTAAGTGGAATTTATATTAGCAAGAAAATCTTAGGAGGAAGCCAAAGAAATATCCCATCATGATCCAGAATTTCTTCAACTGCTTATGAGGAGACACACCATATAGACTAAAGTGCTGCAGCCATGAACATAACCTGGGGAGTAAATATATACCTAAGTAAGGGCTGGGAGGTTGTTTCCTCTTATATGAGAGATCTACAATAGACAAATAGAGACACTTATTAGTAGTTACCAAGGACTAGGAAAAGAGGAGTAAGGGGAGTTAGTGCAGAAGGGGTACTAAGTTTCTGTTTGAGGTGATAAAAAATTTGGAGGAATGAATAATAGTGACAATTGCACAATGGGGTCAATGTAATTGATGTCACTGGGTTGTGCGCTTGCAACTGGGTGGGAGAGCAAATTTTGTATTTTGTATATTTTAACACATAAAAATTTAAAATAAATAAAGTCAGAGTATGTACAGGTGCTGAGGAGATTATGAACCCTTACACAGGGACAACTCTATTAAGCATCCTCCAATGTGATCAGCAATGGGGAATTTATATAAGGAAGGTTAGCGATTCTCCACTGCAACAGAGGGGAACCCAGCTGGCAATAAATAAGACACTACTCTAGGATGCTTCCTCTACAATTCCATACTGCCATTATGCTCCTTGCCTGCAGGCTTCTGTGACTTTCCTGTGAATATCCTGCTGTGTACTTCAAGTGTGTCTCTTCTTGATATATATATTTTTTGTTTTGTTTTGTGGGCATCACTGCTCTCCGGTGGTGGGAGTAGGAGGCCCAGTCCCACTGCTGGAATTGAACCTCTGTCCCAGTGGGCTGCAGTCCCGCGCACAACCACTACGCCACCGGGGCTCAGCCCTCTTCTTGATATTTTTAAGTTTCCTGTATATCCTTTTCTATTGAGCCAAACTATCATAGTTAGATTAGGAGCCTTGATGCTGCTGCTGGCTACAGGTCATGTGTGCAAAACCTTGGGAGAAAGATGAAGCTATTTGTTCTCAGACTTAGGTCACTGTGAATTGCAAATAAGTCAATGGCAATTTTGTTTTTGGATCACAGGTAAATGTTAACTGAATCAGTATGTGACGTCATGAAGGAATTATAAGCACTTCACAAATAAATTATAGAGATGATTTCCCTGAACCACTTTTCTAATTTATTAGTTCATGTGATCAAACTTGGCTGCATGATCTCTGGAGTAAAGAAATTTTCTTTTATTTATTATATCCACATAATTCCCAGAAATATTTAGGTTGACATGTGAAGACTCAGACCATATAGCAAGATAACATAAATGAGAAATATTATAAAAAAGGATAACTTGGCTAAGGGTATAAAACAAATTGAGTAAGAACAGCATCCTAAAGCTATATCAGGAAATCCTTTGTGAAGGACCCTGGAGGTACTGGAGGTTATGAGTTAGACTGCTAACCATAGGTCAGTGTTTCAAACCTTCCAGCTTCTTTCTTGGAGAAAGATGAAAATATTTGTCCCCTTAGATTTACAAACTTAAACATCTTGCAAACTCAATATATGGTCACTGTAAATTAGAATCAACTTGTACTATAAGTCAGAATTGACTTGATGGCTATATGGTCTATGTATTTTTGGGAGGATCTTTTAAATCCTTTGTGCATTGTAGAGACAGATATGAGTAAAATTTCTGGAAAGTAAACATCAGCTAGGTGGCCATAGAAGTTACAAGTCTGATATTGCCAAAAGATAAACACAAGCCAGCTTTACAGGAGAAGCACTACTGCAGAGAATACTATAGAAAACAAACAAAAAGTCTATAGGGATATTGCTATAAACTGAGTTGTATATCTTCAAATCCAAACCCATTGTATCTATGGACCTTTGTTGAATAAGGTATCTGAAGGTGTTATCTAATGACATAAGGTCATATTGGAGTGGAGTGGGTCCTGATGTTCTAGGACTGCTATCTTTATAAAAGAGAAGATACAAAGGAAAGAGGGTCATAAGAAGGTGGAGGTAGAATTGGAGTTAGGTCAATTTCTACCTGGTACTGCCAGAAGCTGAGATAGGCAATTGTTTTCTCTTTTCACTAGAGTCTTTGTAGAGAATATGGTCAAGAAAACACACAGAATTTATAGTCTATCAGCACCTAGAAGGCACAACAAGAGAGCTATTGTTTTAGTCATCCATTCTCTAGTACTTTATATATAGACATCTCTAAAGAGCAAATAGGGGTTCTCATAAAGAAGATTCTAAGTAACATGAACCACAAAGGCAGTACTGCAGTTTCAAATTATTTTAATGACTTTAAAGCATCAGTATTTATCTGTCTGTTTGTCATACTGAGGTGGTTTGTGCATTCTGTGATTCTGGAAGCCATGCTACCAGCATTGCAAATACGAGGGTCACTCACGGTGCACAGATTTCAGCAGAGCTGCTAGACTAAGGTTAAGTAGAAGGAAGAGTTAGACCACTTCTGAAAGTTTAGCCACTTAAAACCTTAAGAATATCAATGAAAATTGTCTCATATAGTGTTACCAGATAAGTTGCCCAGAAGACATTCACAAATACTGGGGAAGAGCTGTATCCTCAGAGTAGAGTCAACCTTAATATCATGGATGTAGCAAAGCTTTCTGGACATTATTTGCTGATGGACCAAAGCTCGAAACGAGAAGAAGCAGCTACAAATGTCCAATAATAATCAGAATATGGCATGTAAAATATGAACTTAGGAAAATGCAAAGTCGTCAAAAATGAAATAGGACCCATCAAGATCAACATTATTAACATGAGTAGGCTGAAATGGACCACTACTGGCCATTTTGAACCATAGAGTGATATGATTTACTATGCTAAGAATGATAAACTGAAAAAGAATTGTGTCATATTCATCATCCTAAAGGACATTTCAAAAGCTCTTCTGAAATACAAATGCTGTCAGTGATAGGATAATGTACATATTTTGAAAAAGAAGGCCTATTAATATAACTATTATTGAAATATACACACTGACCACCAAAACCAGAAAGGGGAAAAAAGGTAGAATCCTCCAAATTACGAAGTTTGAAATTGATCAGATATGCAATCAACATACATTGATAATTATGGTGATTGGAATGAACAAGTTGGCAACAAAGAAGAGGGATCCATAGTGGAAAGTATGACCTTGGTGATAGAACAACAAAACAAACCTAGAGCTAGCATGATCGAATCTTCCAAGACTTCAATGAAAATACCTTTTCAACAACAAAAACGGTGACTGTACATGCGGATCTCACCAGATGGAATACACAGGAATCAAATTGACTGTATCTGAGAGAAGAGAAACAATGGAGATGCTCAATATCATCAGCAAAAATAAGGTCAGTGACCTACTGAGCACTAGGGAAGTCACAATCATTAAAAGAAAGGGAAAAAATGGGGGGGAGGTGGTGTATCAGAAGAGACTTTAACACTCATTTGTAGTGTATAGAAGCTAAAGCAATGGGGAGAAGATATGAATTAAAAGAACTGAACAGAAAACCTCAAAAGACAACTCAAGAAAACATTATAATGGAATGTGCAAAATCGGGATTTAGGAAAACAAAAGGGAAGCGATTCTTGTTCCTTGAAGCTTGATACCTGTTCCCTTTGACCCCTTGTGATCACATAGGATGGTGTGCTTCTTCCATGTGGGCTTCCATGTGCCTCTGCTAGATAGCTGCTTGTTTACCTTCAAACCTCCGAATGAGGGGGGTGGTGGTGCAGGGTAGGGACCCAAACCCTTTGTCAGAAATTGGATATCTGCATACAGAAGGGTTGTGGTGAGAAGATGAGCCAGTCAGAGTGCAGTGAAGTGATGATGAAACATACAACTTCCCTCGTTCTCAGGCATCCTCCCCACAACTGTCATGATCCCAATTCTACCTTACAAATCCAGGCAGACTAGAAGAGGTTTACTGGTACAGATGGGAACTGCTAACACAGGGAACCCAGGATAGATGAACCCCTGCGGATCAGTAGTGAGAATGGAGATACCGGAAGGGTGGAAGGATGGTGGGGAAAAGAGGGGGAGCCAATTACAAGGATCTACACATAATGCCCTCTCTAGAGGATTGGTAGCGGAGGAGTGGGTGAGGGGAGACGTTGGTGAATGTAAGATATGACAAAATAATAATGATTTATAAATGATCAAGGGTCCATGAGGGAGGGGGAGTAGGGAGGGAGGGGAAAAGATGAAAAGCTGATGTCAGGGCCTCTAGTGGAAAACAAATGTTTTGAGAATGATGATGACAGCAGGCATGCGAAGGCACTTGGCACAATAAATGTATGTATGGATCGTTATAAGCGTTGTACGAGCCCCCAACAAAATAATTTATTATTAAAAAAACGAAAAGCAAAATAAAAGGGAAGAACATGCTTGGCATTTTTCAAGATGAAAAAAGTGAGGAAAAATGTCAAGCCCCGATTAGTAATATTGAAGGATTCTATGGCAAAATATAATTACTCCAGAAGTGTGAGAGAGAGAATATAGAATCATTTGGACAAAACCAATCGATCAATGCTAAACCCTATTAGGAGATATCATATTATCCAGAGTCAAAGATATTAAGGAAGATGCTTAAGCTGCACTGATGGCATTCATTAAAAACAAGACTACTGGAATTGCTGGATGGAAATTGAAAAGTTCTAAAAATCCTATGTAATGGTGGAAGTTTCACTGGCCTATGTCAAGAAATTTGAAAGAGAGCTACCTGGCGAACCAATTAGAAGAGAAAAATATTTGGGCCCATTTCCTGGATCACCAGGAAAGGTGATCCAACCAAATGTGGAAATCATTGAATGATATCATTATTAGCACATACAAGTACAATTTTTTTTTCTGAAGACAATTAAAAGTTAGTTGCAGCTGTGTCAGGATGCTGCAAGAAATTTAACTAGGGATACTATTGCTGATGTCAGATAGATTTTGACTGAAAGCAGAAAATACCATCAAGCTGCTAATTGTGTTTTATTGATGACACAAAAGTGTTCGATTGTGTGGATCATAACAAACTGATAGAATAATGAACATACTTCTTTGTGTTCATGCAAAATGAAGTGGGCATTCAAACAGAATAAGGGAATATTACATGGCTTAAAACAAAGCAAAATGTGTGTCTGGGTTGCATCTTTTCACTATATTTGTTCAATCTGTATTCTGAGTAAATAATCTAAGAAGAGGGATGATATGAAAAAGACCATGCCATCAAGATCGAAGGAAGGCTCATTAACAACTCACAATACATAGATGGCACAACAATGTTGCTTGTTTAAAGTGAAGGGGACCCGAAGCACTCAATGAAGAAGATTATTTACTGATGAAATCGAGACATATCTCACCAAAAAGAAAAAAATTAATCACAATTGGCACAATAAGCAGAATCATGATCAATGGGAAATATATTTAAGCTGTCAAAGATTTTACTTGGATTCACAATCAACTCCTTTGGAAGCAGGAGTCAAGAAATTAAAGAATATATTGCACCAGGCAAATATGCTACAAAAGATTCCCTTTAAGTGTTAAAGAGCAAATACATCATTTTGAGGACTAAGGTTCGTCTGACACAAGCCATGGTATTTTTAAACATCTCCTCTGCATGTGAAACTGAACAATGAATCAGGAAGCTGGGAGAAGTGATGCATGTGAGATATAGTACACATGAAGAAAGTATTATGGACTTAGAGAAGGCAAACAAGAAGCACAGAGGGAAGCTCTTTAGAAACAAGGCTTCTCCTCGCAGACTTCGCTCTTGTTATCTTGACGGCTTCCTGAAGAAGGACATCATGCTTGGTAAAGTAGAGATCCGTGGAAAAAGGAAGACAATGCGATGACTTGATATAATGGCTACATTGCTGTTCTCAAACAGAATGAGGCTGGTACAGAACCAGGCAGTGTTTTATTTGGTTCTGCCTCAGGTTGCTATGGTTCTGCTTTGACTAGATTGAACCTAACCACCACAACAGATCATCCCTGTCTTCTGGATAGCATTGTACCAAAGAGCAGCCTGTCTTATGGCCACGACTTCCTGTTGATTAGAGGTAAAAATGAAAAAAACATTTTTTAAAGGGGTACCACATATGCACCTTAAAAAAGAATAGTTCCGCCCCGGGTTCCTCCCAGGGTTACGCCTATCTGAGTATCGCTTGACAAAAAGAAAAAAGAAAAAGGAAGAAAAAAAATAACAAAAGATAATAAAACAACAACAACAACAAAAAAGAATAGTTCAAGATTTCTATTTGTCTAGACAGTGAGCCTTCTAGGTTTCCAATTAAGAGTAGAAACAGAAGTTTCAACAGCCTGTTCAATTGAGGGGAAAGGGTTGATAACCTTTCATTAACAATGAGTCTCAATGAAGACTCATAATTTCCCTGGAGTCAAGTCAACTTCTGCTCAAAGGTAACCAGGGACCATGACAATCATTTTCCAGAGAAAATAAGTTTAATTTTATTTGAGCACATTTAAAAAATAGGTGATTGTTGGCCCAAAGATATGCACCATGAAACCTGACAATCGTTTGAATCCATATTCAATTTAAAGGCAAGCTATCTCAATCAAGTCTCCAGAGGATATGTGGTGGCAGCCACTAAGTTTCCTGGTATGATGCACATTACTCTAAGTATATAAATAAAATTCACACAAGTCTTAATCTGTACAATCGCATGTTATCTTCATGGCTAAATTCCAAATTAGATACAATAGAAATCTTTTTGTACTAATTGCAGAATCTTTTTCTAAGGAGAGGAAAATGCAATCCAGGAGGCCCACATCTTCTTTTAACTATAAAAAATATTCCTCAGCAGAATGAGATACAATGTAGATCTACCATTCTTTTTGTACTTGATCTTTTGTGTTTGATCATAATTGCACATTGTGGAGCAATGCCTCATACCTCCAAGCTAAACACTGTTTGCTCCTCATTAGTGATTTATAAATGATATTTTCTCCCTGGTGACATATCTTTTGATATGATTCTCTAATAATAACATCCACCAATATTAAAATAAGAACATCCCCATGTATTGTGATCATCTTCAACCACATTTCCTCATGAAAATTAAATTTTAGCACACCAACTGATATTGTATGCATATATTTGTCTACCATCATTATAAATCTCCTAAGGGTCTCTATAAAATGATAGTTTTGCCTCTTTGCAGTAATTCTACCTAATGCTCCAAAGCAAGAAACTAATTACATGCTGACTTTTCACTAACTTTGATCTTTCAAATACCATACTATGGAGGTTCTATAGGTAATCATATAATTAGAATTCACTAAATGAGTTGAAATTAGCCATAAACCTTTTTATTTAAATTGTATTAACTGTTTCTTCAGTAACACTCTCTGCAGCTCTGCACTTTCCTACATAAGTTTGCTGATATAAGGTTTCAAACTAAAATCTGATTACAGTCACTAATGTTTATAACCAATGCCTCATTATAGCACCAGAAGCACCACTAAAGACGAATATGCAAAGAATTTCGTAAAATATGCTGAAATAAAGGCCAAGGATAAACTATAGTGGTATAAGGAAATGACTGAAATTTCTCAGGGGAACGTTTTAGTCCACAAGAAAAGAAAAATGACCTCACTTGTGTTTTCCCATTGAGCTGGTGCAGTATTTCCTGAGAGAAAAATTGGAGACAATTGTTTCTTTCAGTATACGATAGGACTTTGCCTAGTAAGAAAAACAGAGTCCTGGATTTCACTTTTAGAAAATACCAAACCCGAACTCCTGACCCACGGGAGTAGCTAAGGATGATTCTTTTGTTGTTGAATTATTAGGTTGGAATAACAATTATTTCTCAAGATGCTCAAGTTCTTATAGCACATTTATAACATTTTCTACGATTCTATTTTTGTGGTCTGTTTCGGGTTGGCACCCAGACCTTGCTTTTCTCATGAGTATGTGCATAGTAAGTAGTAGGGATGGGAGTGTGGAAATGATTTGCTCCCCAGGGTGGTTTGCTGGAGGTTTTAGTGGTCACAGTTTAGGGACTGTTACTGGCAACTTAAAAACCCATTACCACAGTGATGTCCCCCCCACCCCCCCAAAAAATTACCATTGAGTTGATTCCAACTCATCTTAACTCTGTGTAGGGTTTCTGAGGCTTAGAGTAGCTGGTTGGTTTGAACCTCTGACCTTGTCATTAGCAGCCCATCAGTAATCCATTCTGCCACCATGGCACCATCTAGTATTAGAGGCCAGGGATGCTTTCAAAAATCACACAATGCACAGGACAGTTCCACACAAGCCAAGACTTATGTAGGCCAAGTTGCCAAGTAGTGCCAGGATTGTGGGACCACATAAAATGAAGTGTGTACAAATAACATATTATTTTGCAAAGTCTTAAAACGAAGAAACTCCAGCTTTTTGAGTGGATAGGCTGATTGTGAATTTCATCTTTAAAATGGATTCTGAAAGGTAAGGAAAGGAAGTATTCCATTGTTTGAAAAACAGGCCTCTACCTTTACTGTGTTTATGGACTTTAATTATCTAATAATATTCAGAGACACAAAAAACCCGGGCCACCATGTTCACGTGAAAGCTGAGTAAACAAAGTATGTTTTGACTTGTCATTCATCATGATATATGATCACAGGGAATATTATGTGCAAGAGGTAGTTGTTTTATCTGGAGCATCAACCTTTAAAAAATTCAAAATAGTAAAGTTGTTTATTTGACACCACTCTTGACCAGACGGCACTGTTTTATTCTAAGGGAAATTAAAACACTTACTGCCCCCTGATTATTTGTAATTATATAAACAGTCTATTTATCTTTCATACTTTGCAATGGCTCTGGGGTAAGAAAGAAACAGAAGAAATGTTTTTAAAAGCTAGAAAATAGAAAACTTACAACAAAAATCTCCAAAGGAAGTATGGTGAATGTAATGAACATTATTCCCACACCGTGATCAGAACTGGAACCAAAGTGGAGTTCTTGTTTCATGAATCTTCAGAGGGATCTGGGCTATGTTTTGCACAGAGCTTATATTCCTTTGGAGTGTTTCTTCCAAAGACTAAATTGTATACAGGGCAATGATAATTTGAAAATTGAGCTTCAGAACCATATCCATAAACCCTATATAACGACCTTGGGCTTTATGAAGCTGCACAGTCAGCACTGTTCCAAAAAAAATAGCTTGCCTATTTTTAAATCTTTTCACTTTCGTTGGTTAACCTTGCCCCAATTTCAATGTCATTCATTCTGTTTGATGGTGAGGGCTGTCCTTTACCAACTTCGGTGGTTTGAAAAAGAAATGTTTATATTCTGGGACATTGGTAGCCTTTCAATGCCTGTGCTAATAGGCTATAGCTGGGAGATGTAAGACAACTCAGTCTGGCCCTCTCCACTCCCTATGAAGCCATCTCCCCTCATCCCTGCTGCTCTTCCAGTCACAGAATCCACAGGATACAGTGCCCACAACCCTGAGCTGGTGCTGACTTTGATTCTCTTTGGACCAATGACAAACAAATCCAACAGTCATTTCTTTCTCATGCAGGCTATAATTACTTATAACATGCTAAGAAGTTAATGAGCATGACTAAGACCTGGTTTTCATGAACTAAATTACTATGCAATGTAACTATCACTTGAGTTTGAGGACTAAGTAATTTTGAGCAATTGGGCTACAGTGTCTTCACCTTCCCTTCTTCTATTCATGTGCACACTTGGAGGGGCCCTAATGAGGGAATATCATGGGGTTTTACTGGTTTGTTTGCTTTTAAATAGCTTTGAGTGGGGTGTGGTCACAGTAGTAGACAGACAGACACAGCTTTCATCCCTGTTGTCATCATCGATTCGGTGTCACTGAGTGAGCAAGTGTCAAAGTTACACAACAGTGATTTGTGAGGACTCTACAGATTAAGGTCTACCTTACTTCCTCTTCAAGTCTACTTCATAACATGGGCAGGCAGGTGTGACACAATATAAGTTGAGAATTCTGTAACATGTGTGTATAATGGTAGCAATATTTTGCATGCAAGGATAATCAACACATTCTCCCCTTCCCCCTCCCAGCAAATTGTTTTGATGCTGAGGAAATGGTGTTTGCTTTCTCTGCTTAGGATGCAAGCCATAGAGGCAACCAAATGCTACTGACTCCTTGAACTCAGCCCAGAATCTCCCTTGCTGGGAAACTTTCCTTGTACGGTAGGGCCAGTCCTTTTGCACAACCACAGCCTTAAACACCTGCTGCTTCTGAGTGCATGGTTCTCATGCTACTCTATAGTTCTCAACAGCTTTATGGAGGTACTATTTGTTACTGACAGGAAACTTAAAGAAAAAGGACCCATTCATCAGCAAATCGCAGCAAGTGCAGAAGGAAAGGGAGATGTCCTATGAGATCAGGCATTCCAGAAGGCTGTGGGAAAAACAAGCTGAGTAGAAATTGGTTCCATCATACACACACTTAAGCACACCCACCGAAAGCTCGTCGATTCATGTCTGCGGAATCTACTATTCAAAACTTCACTTTTCTACTTTCACTCACTTTTGTGCTTCTGCCGTGTGAATTTTTTTCCATGCTGAGAAGCAATAACCAAGGAAAAACATGATAAAACCTAACATTTATATACAATTTTCCCTACAATTCAATGATTTTTAGTAAATTTACAGAGTGTTGAAACCAATCAAAATTTAGAGTATTTAGATCACACCAAAAAGAGCTTTCCTGACCTTTTGGAATCACCCCCCTTTCTCACCCCAGCCAACCACTAATGCAATTTCTCTCTATATAGATTTTGAACTCTTCTGTATTGTCTCCTTTGTGGTTTCTTTTGAGAAGACTATAAACATTTTGAAAGACTGGATCATGATTTAAAAAACCAAACCAAACCAAAAATCACAACTCTTTCTAGCCAACATTTTGTAAAACTAGGAGAACATTAGTAAACATTAATAAATAATAAGGAGGCTATATACATCAAAACCTATACTATTTGAAGTATATATTTCAAAGCACCATGGTTGCCCCTCATTTTAATATTTATACAATGGTGTTCTGGACACTCTAGTAATCACCTATTCAGAGATAAGAAGATTGGCTTAGAGAGGTCCAATACTTCATGAAGGGCCGTATTAGGACTGGAAACCCAGGCTGTCTGCCCTGAGAGGTGGATGGATAGATGACTGACTGAATGGACACAAATGAATGATTGGATGGGCTTTTTAAAAATTAAATCATTTTATTGGGGGCTCATACAAACTCTTATCACAATCTACACATACTTCCATTGTGTCAAGCACTTTTATACATTTGTTTCCTGCATCGTTCTCAAAACACTTGCTTTCTGCTTGAGCCCCTGGTATCCTGGTATCCGCTCCTCATTTTTCCTCTCCCTCTCCTCTCCCTCCTCCTCCACAAACCCTTGATAACTTATAAATTATTATTTTGTCATATGTTACACCGCCTGACTTCTCCCTTCACCCACTTCTCTGCTGTCCATCCCCCAGGGAGGAGGTTTTTCCCTTTCTACCCCACCTACCCTCCACCCTCCCATTGTCTCCCTTCTTATCACTGGTCCTGAGGGGTTCTTCTGTCTTGCATTCCCTGTTTCCAGTTCCTGTCTGACCAGTGTGCATCCTCCAGTCTAGCTGGATTTGTAAGGTAGACTTGGGATCATGATAGTGAGGGGGCAGGGGTGGAGGAGACAGAGGAAGCATTTAAGAACTAGAGGAGCATTGTATGTTTCATTGTTGCTACACTGCACCCCGACTGGCTTTTCTCCTTCCTGTGACCCTTCTGTGAGGGAATGTCCAGTTGCCTACCGATAGGCTTTGGGTCCCCACTTTGCATTACCCCTCATTCACTATAATGTGATTTTTTTTCCTTTGATGCAGCACCTCATGACCATGGAGGGGCATTATTAATCTAATATAAAATTTTGGAGTTCTGGAGGGGATTCTAGTAGGGACCTTGTGAATATGTTTGCTTTGTTTTAGGGGTGTATCTCGATTTCATCAATTTTTTAGAAGTAGTTAGCACTCAAAAATGACACCACCCCTTGGAAGGTACTAAGAAATCTGAAGTGGTAGTGAGTTATGCTATATCTGTAAAGTCTCTGCATGGGATAGAAGGTTAAGGACTTCACTGCTTGGCGGTTCAAATGGACTCCCAGGTGGCTGAGAAGAGGGGACTAGAAATCTGTATCACATAGAGCATAGCTCTGAAAACCCCAGGGAGCAGTTCTGCTCTGCATACGTGGGGCTGCCGTGAGTTGCCAATGACTTGATGACACACAACAGCAAGGGCAAGAACCAGATGCTTCCATCCAACTAGAACAAGAAGGGCAGGCACAGTCCTCCTCTCAGTGTTGTGGATCACTGCGTGGATGAGGTTTTCCAAGGATGCACTGACTCTTTAACTTACTCTGTATTCAAGATGACGTATGTCTGACACACATCGAAGACAACACTCATTGCCCTTTCCTTTGTTTCCAACGGTCTGTCATGTCAATAAAGTTGTGGGGCAGGGGCAGCGAAATCAAATGGGAGCAAGGCTGTATGTGGAGAACCCCTCAGATCCTCTCTTCTTTCTGGTGTCAACTCTTCCTTTCCCCCCAGAGCAAGGGCTAAGTTAATTGTATTTGAATGAATAATTTTAATAAAGCAGTGACCTTTAATGCCAACTGGTGTTTTTAATTTCGACTCACTGTCAGTCACTTCAATGTGAACCACCCCAGGATGTGCACAGTGGAAAGGCCGTTGTGTACACAGAAAAGAAAAACAAACACAGAGCTGGGAGCCGCTCGCAGGTAAACACATACATGGCAGATCTTCCAAAGAGATGCAGGGCAGACACGACTTAAATCAGGGAAATAGACGGAGTTAATGAGAACCACTCATGTGTCAATATACTAGTGGAAAATTCCCTGCTTAATATGAAGATAATTTATTGCTCAATGTGTAAAATTCAGAAAACAGAGAAGATGGTGGGAAAGTTCATGAGATACCATGTAAAATCACATCTTCTACAGGTAACCATTGTGACTACTGTTAATATTTTGGGACATATCCTTCCAGTCTTTTTTCTATACTTACATGGCATATTTTTAATTTAAATTTACTGTACATGGTCTGTTATTGGTACATTTAGCTGGTGGTTTGAAGAAAAGCCTGGCTAAAAGCTTTCATAAACACGGTGGCAAAGAAAGCCCCACGGAGCAGTTTTCCTGTTATCTATTGGGTCACCATGAGTCAAAATTGGTTTGAGGGCCACTGGTCGGGAATTTGTTACTTGAGAATCTTCCTGAAAAAACAAGCGATTGTTTTTTTACATGTTATACAGGGTCACTGAAAGTGGGTAAGGACTTGATGGGTCACACTAACAGAGGCCAGAGCCCCAGGTTGGGGCTATAGTGATGGAAGTATGTGCTGTAGTTCTTCAGGGAAAGCCCCAGCAAAAATGTGGACTTAACATAATATTTTCATGTTCTATGAAGCTAGAAATTCAAATTTTGAGAAGTATTTTTAAAAGAGCAACTAATTAAAAATATTAACAAGTATTGTGCTGATCGACCAAATCTGCAGGCTGGATTTGGCAGTCAAAAGTAAAAAGAATGGGAGCTCCCCTCTCCCCACACCTACCCATCACAATCATCCCAACAAGGAACCTTCATCCATCCATAGAAGTTGGATAGTTTTGTTCGGTGACAATTGCCATTTAAACAGAATATAACTTAATATTCCATTTACTTATTTCTTTATAATTACTTTTAAAATGGCCATGTAAAACTAGACATCTTTATTATGGCTTTGTTCCAAGGGTCTCTTTCAAGGACCCCTGTTTTCCATGGAAGACGTCTCCATAACAAGTGATACTTAGTTATGTACTAATGGCATCATTGAGAGCATTTTATTTCAATGCAGAGGGCATTTCTTCAGTTCAACGTAGGTATGATCAAATGGGATCACCAATCACTTCACATGCCAATAGGTGTTTGTTTATTCAGCATTCATTGGAGTTCCTGGTATGAAGAAACTGCATGGAGGCCTGGGTATGGAGCAGTGAGTAGACATATATGTGCAACTTTGGAGTGTGTGTATGTGAGTTGGGTCCAGAGTAAGGGGAGGGGCTGCTCAGTGAGACTCCATTACAAGTCAGCGCTTCTTGTTCGAAGGCACCATCGAGCCTTTGGCAAGGAGGAGAGCTGGAGAGTCATGGCCTCACATGGAAATGACCAGAGGTTCTCAGCAAACCAAGCATATATTGGACCCTATTATATATTGTTGTGTGCTTTGAAAATAAAAATGGGGTTTTACAATACTGCTTAGAAGAATTATTTAACTACATTGGACAGCTTATCTGAAAATAGAATCAATTATTTCTATTGCTTGCTCAGAGAAGCTGTTGCTTCTTGTGGGCCTTGGGTTAGCCTTGCTTCTGAGGCATGATAATTGTCAGTCTAGGTGCTATCTTTCCCCTTAGCCAGACCAGGGCTAACCCAGAAGGCCAATGAGGGACCAAAGACATGTGGGAAATATTTCCAATGTAAACAAAGTGGCCTTTCCATAGATATGTTTCTCGGGTTACCTTAGGGAATTATTCATGCCAGACACTTAATTTTAAGCAGTTCTGTAAACCCTGTCAATCACTACCACTACCAACTAATTGCCATCAAGTGAAATCTGACTCATGGCCATCACAGGAGTATGAGTATAAATGCCCTCTACTAGGGGTTTTCTATGGCCCGTTCTTTGGCAGTGGATTTCCAGACTTTTCATTTGAGGTGCCTGTGGGTGACTTGAACCTCCCCTCTTTCAGCTAGCAGCTGAATGCACTAACCATTTGAACCATCCAGATTTTATGTCAACTCACTGAATTGTAGTTGTTACGATAGGTCTGCCTTCCTCAGTAAGCTTCTTACTGCCTTCAGACAGTAAACTTCTTCGTGTCTGTATTCCCACTTCCTGCCACCCTGTTTATAAGCTCACTGCCACTGAACTGATTCTGACTCATAAAAACGCTGAAGGGGTTCCCGAGGTAGCTGTTTGGGGGAGCAAACAGCCTTGTGTTTCTCTGGTGGAGCACCCTGTGGTTTTTAACTGCTGATCCCAAAGTCTAGTGTGGAACACATAGTACACCAGAGCTCTGCTACCATGCTTGGGTACTGAAAGGTTGGATAAATGACATAGAGTTCTGGAAAATGAAGTATTTTAGGACAACAAGACACCTTGACTCTGTAGTAAACATCCCCTCAGCTTCAATACATGGCTTACTTACATCACATGGGCATACCAATTTATTTATTAACTATAATTATTACTTTATACTAGGTCTTTAAAATTATTTTAGTGGGGGCTCTTACAACTCTTATAACAATTCATACATCCATTTTGTCAAGGACATTTATACATATTTAGCCATCATCCTTTTAAAAACGTTTTCTTTCACTTGAGTCTTTGGTATCAGCTTCTCACTTTTTCTTACCCACCTCCTCTACCCTCCCTCCCTCATGAACTCTTGATAATTTAAAAATTATTATTATTTTAATACCTTATATTGGTCACTGTCTCCCTTAAGCATGTTTCTGTTGTTTGTTCCCCCTTGGTGGTGAGTGGTGGTTATACATCGATCATTGTGTTTGGTTCCCCCTTTCTTCCCCCACCTGATACCTCATGGCAGCGATTCCCAAAGTGGGTGTCACCGCCCCCTGTGGTTTTTTTATTTACCTAGAATTCATTTGTAGAAATATAAGCCAAAACTACTTCCATGGGGTGAATTCTGACTCACAGTGACTCTGAACTGAGTTTCCAAGATGGTCCATCTTTACAGGAACAGACTTCCTCATCTTTCTTTCTAGGAGCAGCTGGTAGTTTTAAACTGCTGATCCTTCAGTGAGCTATGCCATGCTCATTCCACAGCATCATCAGAACTCCTTTGTAGGAACATAAATCGTGTATCTGATATTTTTAATTGATGTTTTAATATATCTTAAAAATTGGATCCATGTTTTACATGAATGAAGTATATTAGAGAAGCATTGCCCATTCCTGTACCATCCTCACAATTGCTGTTAGATTTGGGCTCATTCAAGATATTATGGATGGTTAATATTCCTAACTTCTTCGGTTATAATATACAAGTGTAGCATGCTTAAAAATCAAAACAAAAAGCCGCAGAGTATAATATTCAATTCAAGAAGGTATTGAATATGACCTCCATTGGCAATAATGATTAGCATATGTCTTTAATGTCTAATTTGTTTCAAGATGTATTTCTTACTAATAATTTATAATGATTCACTATATATGGTTTTGGCTAAAATAATATTTTGTTAGACTCTAATAGGATGTTAATACTCCTATGAGCCAGGCTGGCACCATTCAATGTTCATCTTAATTAGCTAACATTAACCATCATTAGGGTTTTCTATGGTACAATGCACATTACTTCATAACTTCCATCCAGATCACATGAAGCTAGATCATAATACATGTTATCAATCATCAATTTCCCTTGTCTTTCTTAACACCTTGCTTTTATTTTAAAAGTTAAGGTCAATGTTAAGTGTTACACTTCAGCTGAAAAAGTTTTTTTAAAAGCTATGTTAATTAAGAATGCTAATCAAATGTTAATTATGTAAATGAATGCATTTTTCATTCACTTGCCTAGTAAATTATAGTCAGATACTGTCCCATATATTATTTGAGATGACATAAGAAAATGGCATCCAGCACTAGGGTTGGGGAGGAAAATCGGTTCACACAATGCAAAACAAATATTAACACAAGAAAAGTGAATTTTTTTCTTCTTTGGTATGAAGAATCTTTTATTTCCAAACACCCCACTGGGTGAGATAGGGGAGGCTTATAAGAAGTGTAAAGAAATATATTTTGAGTCAGTGTGATACTTGGAATGCCTTTTTTCCAATGAACCTTAAATTGGCCCGTCAGTAGATACAGACCATATACACTTGGCTTCAGTATTCCAAGTTAATGAGAGAAAGATATTTTGAAAGCATACTTGAATGTTTAAGCAGCTAGGGGCTTTTTAAACCCATAAGGTCATTTGGAATGCTTGAACATTCCTAATAAGCAGGTCTGTTCTATCCATGTCCTACGGGCAATAATATATGGCACCGATAGAAAACCAGGTCTATGAGGATTTAGAAAACTCTCTTGTGGTTCAATCCATTTGTGTATCAGTTTGTCCTTCTGTGGTGGTGTTTGTGTTGTTTGATGTTGGAAGTTCTGGTAATGGTATTTCAAATACCTACCAGGTCACCCACAGAGAATAGATTTAACAGAACTTTCAGTCTTAGAAAAGTCTAAGAAGCAGAAAAGGCAGTATAATTTGGAAAAACAAGCCACTGAAAGCTACTGAATAATAGTGGAAATTGTCTGATAGGGTTCTGAAGGTAAGCTCCTTCCTTATGTGGGCACCTAACCCAAATGCACATCTCATGGTGACCTTTAGGACAGAGTAAATAGACCCATTGGGCTGCGAGACATTAAATCTTTAAAGAAGCCAGCAGCAATATCTTTCTGTTGAGTGTTTGGTGGGCTGCAATCTGTGATTAGCAACCTATTACACAACTAGGGTTCCTTCTCAGGTCTGAAGGCCAGCAGAATACAATTGGAGAAGAACTGCCTCCTCAAAGTAGAGTTGACCTAATGATATGGATTGAGCAAAGCTTTGGGAACTTTCATTTGCTGATGGGGCCTGACTCACAGTAAGAAGAAACAGCTGTAAAAATAACTAGGGTGTGGACTGCATGAACTATCAATCTAAAAAAAATGGAAAGGTATAAAAAATGAAGTGAAATGCACAAAGAGTGATATCCTGTGCATTAGTTACCTGATATGGACTGGTAGTGACTATTTTAAATCAGCTAATCATAAAACTTACTATGCCAGGAGTGATAAATTGAGGAGGAGTAATGTCTTTTTAAAATAGTGTCATTTCATCATTTAAAAGAACAGTTCAAGATCTATCTTGAAGTGCAGTACTACAGATGATATGATAACATCGCTATGCCTACAAGGAATATAGGTTAATACAACTACTCAAATGTATACCCCAACCACTGGAGCCACTGATGAAGAAATTGAAGAAGTCAATGAAGTTCTTCAATCTTAAATTGAACAAGCATGAAATCAAGATGCCTCGATAATTGTTGTAAATTGGAGATAAAACGATAGAACTCTCTACAATGATTTCTTCATTGGAAATACCTTTTCTCAATCACATAAAATAGTGAATGTACATGTATTCAGATGGAATACAAAGAATCAAATTGACTGCCTCTCTGGGAAGAGATGATGAAGAAGCCAATCCTCAGCTAAGGAATGGCTACTACAGGACTACTGTAGAACAGACCATCAATTGCTCATGCACGAGTTCAGGTGGAAGGTGAAGAAAATAAAAACAAGACCACAACAGTCAAAACAAAGTCTTGAATATATCTTGCTTGAATCTAGAGAATGTCTCAAAACATATTTGACAGATTGAACATTACTGACTGAAGATCAGAAAAATTGTGGAATGAAATCAAGAGGGTCATACAAAAGGTTCTTAAAAAGACAGGAAAGAAGGGGCAAAAGATTTTTAGAACATAGAATTGCTTAAGTGAATGAAGGAAATGATGGCATAATAGAGCACAGAAAACTCGAGTGGAAGCTCTAAAAGACAAAATAAAGCATTATAATGGAAATGTGCAAAAACCTGGAGTTAGAAAACCAAAAGGAAAGAAGATACTCAGCAAGTATCCAGCTGAGATAACTGAAGAAATAATTTCACATGTTAAGCTGCAATCCTGAAGGATTACATGTGCAAAGTATTGAGTGATGCAGACAGCACCAAGAGGAGATGGAAGGAACATACAATTGTTGTACCAAAAATAATTGGTCAACAGTCATGTCAAGAGTTAACATTTAACCTCTTTAAAAGTGTTGAAGCACAAAGATGCCACTTTGGGCACTCAGGTGTACTGACCCAACTTTGAAATTACCTCAATATAATGTGAAAAGTGGACAGTGACTAAGAAGGATCATAGAAGAATTGATGTATTTGAATTAGGAATGTATTTGAGTTGTTGAGGAAGAAAGTTGCAAGCATCATGGAATGCCAGAAGAACAAAAGAATCTGCTTTGGAAGCAGTTCAGCCAGAGATATCCTAGGGAGCAGGGAGAGCGAGACTTCACCTCAGATGCCGGGTCATATGACCCAGAGAGACCGTTCCTTGGGAAAGGACACTAACCATCATAAAAGCTATGGGCTCAAATATGGCAATTGTGAGAATGCCGTAAGACTGGGCAGTGTTTTGCTGTTGTATATAGGGTCTCCATGAATTGCAATCAACTTGTCTGTACCTAAGAACCTTGTTCTACATTCTAAAGGAACGTTTCCCCAAATGGGTGATATTACTCTCTGAAGGCCGTTGCAATGATTCAGGGACTCACAAAAACAGATGCCTACATTTTATCCTAGATTATGGGTGAGGGACAGGGAGTGCTGAATAATTTTTTTTTCTGAAATGGGGGTGATAGACCAAATACATCAGAAAACCTATGTTTTAAGTCACCAACAGCAAGCTTTCCCTAAGGACAGCAAATAGGTGAATGTCTGTTTTGTGTGCAATCCCATGGAAAGAAGAAAATTTTGCATGTTAAAATTTCTGATTCTAGAGGTATCCAGGTAAACCATTAGGCATTGTAGTCTAATTCTTACTTTTACAAATATCTCTCTGAAATACTTTATATTCTCTAAATATGTGATATTACAAAATAAGTGTTGATATATGTCAGTATTTGTGTATGGATATATATTTAAATGTAGATGTCCTTTAGCCTAGTAGGTCAACTTAATAAAAAATAAGAGTTATAAACTGGGGGTGCTAAGATACTAAAAAATATATCCCAATTACAGCTCTATAGGACAGAACCAAAAGAATTTTTCAGTACATTTTATCCATTTCTTTTCATGTGTCACCTGAAAAGAGACTTGACTTGTTTGCT
This sequence comes from Nesogale talazaci, assembly GCA_004026705.1. Classification (NCBI taxonomy): domain Eukaryota; kingdom Metazoa; phylum Chordata; class Mammalia; order Afrosoricida; family Tenrecidae; genus Nesogale; species Nesogale talazaci. The sequence continues at coordinate 44,692 of PVJH01002594.1, read as the reverse complement.
TATTTGAGCTGCAGGACATACATACATGACCAGGTTGCTTGGCAACCTTCCCATCATGCCTCATGGGATGGGAGATAATAGTGGACATTTGTTATTTTTTGTTTTCCTCTTTGGTACCAACCTCTGATTTCTTTGGTGGAATGATCTCTTCCCCACTGTGTGTGGTCTTCATGGGGGTCAATCATGAGCTATGTCCTCCCTCGGCTGATGAGTGATAGATGGCTCACACTGGGCCAATCATTCTTTTGCTCTGGACAGTTTGAAATTTAGGAGGAATAATTCAAGGAGGAAGCAGAATATAACAGAAACAAAACTAGTGCTCATTAATCTAGCAGAGGCTTAATATTTTGAATATAATTGCTCTGTGCTCTCTCTCTCCTGATCCTCATGTCCTGCCTTTCTTTCAAATCCATATGATCAATAAGTCCTTCCACTCAACTCCATTTCTGCTTAAGAGCATGTTCCTGTTATTTGCAGTTTTAAAGCTGTCATTTTGGCTAAGAGAAGATTGCTCATCAAATCTACTTCCATCAAGATGATTCCAACCCATAGTGACCCTACAGGACAGAGTGGAATTGATCCTTGGAGTTTACAAGATGCTAAATCTGTATGGGGACAGGTGTGATCTTTTTTTTCTTCCAAGAAGTTGATGGATTTGAACTTCTGACCTTGCCCAGTGCTTACTCAACTCTACCATTGGGGAAAATTAGCTGAGGTTTAAGAGCAGTTCCAAAAGTCAAAACCTTAACATCATTCTTCCTTTTCATATTGGAAATGAAGGGATTGGGATGTATACATTCCATATTGTAAGATTCTTTGGTCCACATTTCTATTTTAATCATTAGCAAAAATGTGCTTATATAACACCCTTCCTGCAACCCATGTGTGTAACAATTTTATAACATGTCCCATTAATAACAATAGTGAAAAGTAATCTTTTAAGATTAAGTTTCTATGGCTTTCAAAGTGAGAATGGTGAATCTCATTCATAAATATCCAAGAAGCATAATTTTCTAGGGAAAATATTTGGAAAGAGGATCTTGGTTCTTTAATGAAAATGGATTTTGAAATGTGAAATGCCTATGTCATGTTAGAGGCATTCTCTTCTGGGGTTCTAATCATAAATCAGAAAAGGGTTGAAGAAATCAACACTATTTGAAAACCTCTTCCTTTTTTTAATTGAAAAACTCATTTTCAACACTTTCCTTCCTAAAAAACATATATATATATATACATATATATACACATATATGTTTTTTTTGATCACAAATTTCCTCTTGAAACTTCTGAGCATATATGAGTAAATGTTCAGGAATTGAATACAAGCGATTTAAGAGTACTTTCCAGACTTTGGTTGAATTTCAATGTGTTACATTGAGTATTTAGAAGCCAACACCATAAAATTTCTCATATAACCTTAACTCAAATATAAATGGCCATGATGCATGATCAGAAATGAGGACCCAACTTATAAGCCTCTCCCAAGCACAGTAGACATACAAGTTCTAAAACACAGTAACTTGGAATTTGTGTATTTATTGTGGAACAGCTAATTCCTGAACTATAATCCTATCTTGGACTGACTTTTGCTTCCAGAATTATGGGGTTTAAATTGGCAGTTAAATTCCCCAGTCAGTAGACAGAATTGCCAAGGTGATGAAGTCAAGATCTAGGGTCAGATCATGGGCATACAGAGAAACAGTTGGTGAAGGCTGGGAAGAGAAGCAACAGTTGGCAAAAAGGAGTTCCCTGGGAGACATGGAGCTAGCTCTATGGTTATTAATCAGGGGCACATACCACAAACAGAACAGAAATTGGAATCCTTGGTTTCTATGGGGAACAGAGAAGAGAACAAGTGGCAACTTTTAGTTTTTGGAAAGATAACTGCCCAATTTAATAGATCCTGGTATCTTCAATAACATGGGGCGGGGAAAACTTAAAGGTTTTAAGCTTCCCTCCCCCCCTAGTAATAGTGAATCAAGTTGTGAACATAGCCAAAACCAGAGGAAGAAACACATAGACATTCTTAATTTTACTCATTTAATACATAGTTAACTCACTTCATAGATTTAAGGGAGGATTATATGGAATCAGAAACAGCCATCACAGATACCATTCCTAATAATGTGATTTATGACTTTCAACTGAGACTTTAGGGTAGAATTAAAAGTTTAGGAATGCACCTACAATTTACCTTTGGAATTTTCTTGATTCAAGAACAGAGTGTGTGAAAATAACTCTGGGTAAATTATTGCATTTGAATTTCTTAAATTGTTTCTTCTTTTCAACCTGCATTGCCAAGAAAACTGTACCTCATATACAAGGAGTTAATGTGTGGTTGTCGTCATGTTGGTCCCAACTCTTGGTGATATTGGGAACATTTTTCTTCAAGGAGTAAAATCAATTTTTTTGGCATTACTGCCCTCTGATGGTCGTGGGAGCTACCCAGTCTTGCTCCTGGAAAGCCGCTGCTGGATTTGAACCGCCAAGCCCATAGTCTGCAGTCCTGCACTCAACCACTATGCCACTAGGGCTCAGCCAAGTAAAATCAATTTTTAAAAATGAAAATGATTAAGAAATGGACTAAGTCATCAAGAAATTTTAATCTGACTACATTTAAAAAATCATTTATTGGGGGCTCCAAGAATGCTTATCACAATCCATATATACATACATTCAATGTGTCAAACAACTTCATACTCCTGTTGCTATCATCATTCTCAAACCATTTACTCTCTACTTGAGCCCTTGACATCAGCTCATATTTTCCCCTCCCTTCTTGCTCCCCCTTCCTCATGAACCCTTGATAATTTATAAATTATTATTATTTTGTCATATCTTACACTGCTTGTCATTATCCTTGGCCCATTCCTCTGCTGTTCACCCTCCAGATAGTCGGTTATATGTAGATCCTTGAAATCAACTCCCACTTTCTACCCCACCTTTCTTTCACCCTCCCGGTATCTCCAATGTCACCACTGGTCCTGAGGAGCTCATGCATCCTGATTCCCAGTTCCCATCTGTACCAGTGTACCTTTTACTGTCCAGCTGGATTTGTAAGGTAGAATTGGGATCAAGATAGTTGTGGGGAGGAAACATTTTAAGAACTAGAGTAAAGTTGTATGTTTCATTGTCGCTACAGTGCACCCTGACTGACTCATCTCCTCCCCACAACCCTTCTGTAGGAGATGTCCAATTGCCCACAAACAGGGATTGGGTCCCTAATCTGCACTCCCCCTCATTCACAATGATGTGATTCTTTGTTCCTTGATGCTTGATAGGGATTTATCGAGAGTAACATAATCCAGAGAACTTACTGAAACCCAAATGAAGGCTGAGCATGATAGTGGGACAAGAGAAAAGGTAAAAGAAAATAGAGGAAAGAACTGGGGGGTAAAAGACATTTATAGAAATTTAAATACAGGCATGTACATAAGCAAATATATTTATATATGATGATGGGGAAATAGATCTATGTGCATATACTTATAGGGTTAGTATTAAGACAGTATATGGGCAGTAGAACTCCACTTAAGTATTTCCTCAATGCAAGAACACTTTGTTCTATTAAATTGGCATTCCATGATGCTCATCTTCCTGACATGATCAGTGAAGACAAATGTGTGCCTAAGCAAAAGTGGTAAAGAAAGCTAATGGTGCCCGGCTATCAAAAGATATAGTGTCTGGGGTCTTAAAGGCTTGAACATAAACAAGCAGCCATCTAGCTCAGAAGCAACAAAACTCACATGGAAAAAGCACACCAGTCTGTGTGATCACGAGGTGTTGAAGGGATCAGGTATCAGACATCAAAGAACTAAAAATGATATCATTATAAATGAGGGGGAATATAGGTTGGGGACTCAAAACCCATAGGTAGGTGAAACAACAGCCCCTTACAGAAGGGTTGTGGAGAGGAGGTGAGTTAGTCAAGGTACAATGTAGCAACAATGAAATATGTAATTTTTCTCTAGTTTTTGAATGCTTCCTCTCCCTCCACAATCGTGATCCCAATTCTACCTTACAAATCTCTCCAGACCAGGGATACACAGTAATACAGATAAAAACTGGAAACATGGGGAATGTGGGACAGATGATCCCTTCAGGTCCAGTGGTGTGAGTGGTAATACTGTGACAATGGAGGGAAGGTGGAATAGAATGTGAGAACCAATTAAAAGGATTTAAATATAACCTCCTTCCTGGGATATGGACAACAGGGAAGTGGGTGAGGGGAGACATTGGACAGTGCATAATATGACAAAATAATCATAATTTATAAATCATCAAGGGTCCATGGGGGAAGACGAGTGGGGAGAGAGGGTAAATATGAAGAGCTAATACCAAGTATGTAAGTAGAAAGCAATTGTTTTGAGAATGATGAGGGCCACAAATGTGCTTTGCATACAATAAATGTATGTATTGATTGTGATAAGAGTGGTATGAGCCCCCAATAAAATGATTTTAGAAAATCAGCCCTTGAAGAAACAATCAGTGGAGAAGAGAACAAATTTGTTTTGGCCTGGTGAGGAATTAGGTAAACACATTGAGGAAGTGGATGGGCTTTGGGCTTCTACTGAAGTCCTCACTCAGTGGAAGACCACGTTGCTCTAGCAACATTGCTCTTCATCCTCCTGACGTGATCACTGAAGACAAGAATGGATGCATCAGCAAATGTGGTGAAGAAAGCTGATGGTGCCTGACCATCAGAAAATATAGCATTTGGGGTCTTAAAGGCTTGAAGGTAAATAAGCGGCCATCTAGCTGAGAAACCCCAAAATATTATTGAGAATGAGGAGGGTCGTAGCAGAGATACCCAAACTCATCTGTAGACAATAGGACAACTCCTCAGAAGGGTCAAGGAGGGGATGAGTTCATTAGGGTACAGTATAGCACCCATGGAACGTTCAATATTCTTTGAGTTCTTTGAAGTTTCCTCACACCCACGATCATGACCCCAGTTCTGTCTTTCAGTTCTGGCTAGACTGGAGCATGTACACTGGTACAGATAAGAGTTCAGGACACACAGAATCCAGGTCAGAGAAATCTATCAGGAAGAGAAAAGGGAGTATCAATACTAGCAGGTAAGGGCAAAAGTGGTGGGTGAGGGGAGGCGGGGAGGAAGGGGAAACCGATTGCAATGATCAACTCATACTCTGGACGGATGAACAACAGAGACAAGGCTGAAGAGAGACAGCGGTAGGTGTAAGATAGGAAAATAATAATAATGTATCATCTCTTAAGAGACACAAGGATGGGAGGGGGGCCAGGGAGGAAATAAAGAGGAGCTGATATCAAGGGTTCAAGTAAAAAGTTAATGTTTAGAAAATAGGGATGGCAATATATGTACAAATATGCTTGATACAATTGATGTATGGACTGTTATAAGAGCTGTAGAAACTGTCAATAAAATGATCTTTAAAGACAAAGCAAACCCATGAAATTAGAAAGAGATAGTCTCATATGGAAGGAAGAGAGAAAGAAAGAAAAAAGAAAGACAGACACTCTGGTCGCTGTAACAATGGACTCAGATACAACAATAATTGTAATGCTTCATTCTGGCAATATTTCTTTCTATTACGAGACTGCTGTTGTGGGAGTACACTTCACAGCAACACTTTGTTCCAATTCCCTGATAGAAAAATAAGAGGGGGTTGGGGGTGGGAGGGTTAATTTCCTGGATTCTACAATAGACTAGCATCAAAGATAATGATATAAAACCTGTCAATCTCCAAAAAGACTCATGTAAAACTGTCCCTCCAACATCTATTTCTTCCGATGCAACATATTTCTGGCATTCAATCCTGCACCTGAGGTACAGAGTACTTTAATCTTTAAGTGGAAGCAATTTAAACGCATGGCTCAGCTCTGCTACAAAATAACCCCCGTTCCAGAGTGCTTGATATTGTACCCAAAACATAAAAACGGAGTGTTTGTTTTGATAACTCTTGAAATGTTGGGGGATTTTTTGCTTTATTTTCACTTTAAGTCTGAGAACTTTGGCATTTGGCTAATTTACCATGCATTTAAGGCTGGTAGCAATATTGGAAAAGAAATATGATAATCACTTGCTGCCACAAAGTATTCTATATACTGTTCTCTTTTTCAGCTCTAGTTTCACATGTGTTGGTTCAATGGAATATTCAATAGACATTTATAGGAAATAAATTGAGAGATGAATGTAAACCATATGGCATCTGGAGGTTTATTTGCAAAGCCCTGCATCAAAGCTTTTTCCAGATCACCCCATATTAGCTATGTTTTTCCAGTCCAGCAGAATCAGGAAGGTAACCACAGACTTCCTTGATGGAAAACACATGAAAAACAGAGAAAAATCTTAATATGTAGCTGGAGTTGCTGGTCAAGGAGCATACCTTCAAATAATTTTATTACCAGTGTGGACAGCACATTGTATGGAACTGCACTAGGCATATAAAACAACCCTGGTTTGGGTCACGATTATCTTTTAAATTACAGGATGCAAATTTTTTATTTACTTATTCCAACTGATAAATGTCTTGTAGATCAAGCAGCATTTCAAAGACCTAGCATGTCCCCTCTGATTAAATAGATTTAAAAATTCCTAACCCCAAGTAAGTGTAGCATTTAAATATAGCACATACACAAATACACCTTGGCATATTCTGCAAATAGGAACACAGATCTGATGTATGCAAGTATGCCTGTATCTACAAAGTCCACCAAATTAAACTTCGGATATCACATTATTACAAGTAGCAGTTAAAACATGTTGATTGGACAGAATGCGAAATGGTCCACAAGCTTAATTTATATATACATTTCCTCTCCTCAAATTTGAATGCACTACTTGGTGCAGCTAGCTATGGCTAACATTATGTCTGATATCAAATTAATTCTCATGCAGCCTGTTATATAAATCATTATGAAATGTCAAAAGCTTGTACATATATTTTTTAAAGTTTTCACTTACTTTCCAAATAGTTTCCATTTTTCAGTGTCACAGACTTTTCAGCCACTCAATTTTAATGATTTTTTATCACTACATTTTGCCTCTCATTTACTGAACGTTTGGGCATGCCTGTGCACGTGCTTGCAAACATTATGCCCTGCCATGCAGGTGCGGTGCATGATGGTCACAGGAGAAAGGCTTCCTCTGGCCCTACAGTTCATGTGGAGTAGTCAAACGATTAGCCCACAGAAAAACACCATGTTTTTGCTATTTCAGCGCGCAACTCCTAAACGTTTCCCCTTATCAATAAATATCAAGATGAGATCAAGTGTAAATTAACTTCTCCTGCCCAGAGTCCTCCTCCCCTTTTCAGGTGCTAAGGACAAATACCACTTGGCACTTTGGGGGGCAATTACTCAATAATTACCCATCTCAGTGAAGGTCTCATCCGTTTACAGGTTAAGCTTCTAAATTTATAGCAGTAAGGCAATGCCACTCAAGGCTTAAAAAACACACACCCCAAACCCCAAAACTAAAAAGGGTATGTGAGCAACATCACTTAAAAACTATGTGGCTAACTGCTGGAAGCTATTAAAACCCAAATAAACAAAAGAGATTACACTTCAAAGAAATGTCAACAGTTTTTCCCCTCTCAGAACAGACGAGTTTTCTTTACTTATACCCACATCCACATCTGGAAAATGCTTATGGCTTTATACATCTTTTATGGTAAAATGAATTTATTGAGTTTTTAAATTTTCGTGATGGATTAATGCAATCTTCATAAAAGGTAAACCCACACCCTAGTAAAACTCTGTCTTTCCTCTGAAGAAAGATTTCAATCATAAATAATAGTGTGATGTTAATTTCCAGGAGCAAAATGATTTTACAGATGCATTTGGTTAACTAGAATTTTATTTTAGTTCTTATTACTACCTGAGAATGAAAATGCAATCTCTTGTTCCTTTGACCTGTCTTTTGTTGGCACAATTAATTCTTAAGTTGAGAGGGAAAAAAATAAAATAAAAGCAGCAGTGTGTGAAGCCAACTCAAAGTTCAAATGCATACACTTGCTTCAATTAACTAACAATAGACTTAAATAACTCAGTAAATTTACTGATAGCAAGATTTTCAAGAGAAGATTTCAAAACAGTTAAAGGGTTTCTATAATTCCACATGCAAATTCTCCAACATGTTTTTGTGTGTTTAAAAGGTGAAATTTAATTTCTCATACAAGAATATGTATGTGCCTATTCAGAAGGACTCACCAATTGACTTCATATGCTTCCTAATGTTCTCCTTTGGTCCAGATTGATAGTGTTCATTTAATGTTATTTTACAATTAACTGGCTAGTGGGAACTTGCTCTCTATATAAGCTTGCCAAAAAAACAAAAGAAAACACCTTTGATATCCAACCAAATATTGGAATGTGAACAACTGACTTCAACATTTAATAATTCACAGTTTTGATTGGGAAAAAGAAAATAGCTTAGAAATACAGGCAAGGTGTCATCTCTGTATATCAGGCCCCAAATGTAAAGGGCCGATGGGTGAGGGGGGGACCTGAAACCAGAAGAATGTTTAAAAAGGGACAACATAATTTGGACATAAAATAAGTGGTCTGTAGTCAATAAAAAAGAGATATAAAAAGAAAAATAAACTCCCACAGGCAGATGTAGAATAGGAAAGTAGATCTATCGTGTTTATTTATAAGTGAGGAGCGAGGAGATTCTTCCACACTAACTAAACCAGACAGTAATTATAAACACAGGTTGGTTAAATTCCCTGCACCCTATCAAAGGAAACAAGCTTCTTTCTTTTCCAAACATTGTCATTTGTTTATTGATCCTCTTTGGGGCTTGGTTTCATTTAAAACTATGTCAGCACACATCTGTTACCCCCAAACAATGTCAACCTTGTTAAGCTGAACCTGAATACTCATTATACAAAAATTTTCAAGTAACCTAACAGCAGTTTTTAGAGTAGCCAGTTAGCATACTGAGTAAAGAATTTGGATTATTTTTGTTCAATTACAGAAAACCTTTGTATTGCAGTGTAATCATATAGGAAGCAAATAGTGGGAGCCTCAGTAGTTTCGGATAATTAGTTACCTACATTTTCTAAGGTGAATGCAATGCACTTAGGCTGAGGAACATTATTGCTTATTTTCTGAAATACCACAATGCAGTCTTGGTTAGCAATGAAATTATAAATATTGGAATAAAATGTCATTTTAGAAATCATTAGGTTTTTATCAGTACAGTACAACAGAGCTCCTCATTTAAGGAACTGTTTTATTAAAAAATGGGGGGGGCTCTGATATTGCTTATATTAGCTCATGTCAGATATCAGATTTCAAAAACTTGAACACAGTAGACACTATTAAAACATCATTATTAGAGTTGTCATGCTTGGGTGGCTTGAACTAAAATGAATTTCATGTATTTGCTGGCAGACAGCACTAATCAATCCCGGAGTCAACATTTTTCTGAGGGTAACCTTGTCCTGGAGAACTGACTTAATAAACTGACTTACTAAGTCAGATATAAGGATGCAGTGTGGGGGCATCATGGAAAGTGGCTGTTCACATGACAATGCAGATGTGTCGCCCAAACTTCCTTGGGCAACAATTCTTTTATAAAAAGAAAAATCTCTGTTACTTTGTTAAGTTTGCCATTCATAGTATCCACATAAGACCAGACAGAGCCAACAGCTTCTACTTCTAGCCTCTCAGCCTTCCTTCCTCCCTCCCTCATGGTAGACATACCTAATTGATCACAGAACCCTCTGTAGCTTGAACAGTCAGTCACAATCTTCCTCAGTGCAGCGTCTCTCAGTCAGCTCCTCAACTGGTCAAGTAGTAAACTGTGAATAAACTGTCATTTGCACCTTATACATGGTAGAAACGTGAATAACATTTATTCTAGAAATAATTACTTCCACCAGATAGAAGAATATAATAGCTGCCATTATAAGCCAACCAGTGCAATAAACAGGTTCCAAATTCCAACTCTTTCACTTATTGACTCTATGAATTTGAACAAGTTACAGGATGTCTTTGAGCCTTAGTTTGCTTTGTAGGTCAACAGATTTCTCACCTTCTTTGGGGAAATCTGGATTCAATTGCAAGCCAGTGTATCTTATGTGCAGCTTCCACCTCTCTCTCAGTGGAAGCTTGTTGCTATGATGTTAAAAAGGTTTCAGTAGATCTTCTAGAGTAGGAAGAAATTCAAAATCAGCCAATGAATACCCTATGAGTAATGATGTCTGATTCACCAGTGGATTCTGGGCATGGTGTTGGTTAGGCGCTTTTGTTCTCTTGGGCATTGGGTTACCAGAGTTGGACTGACTAGATGGTAGCTACCAACAAAATATAAGCATATTATCAATGTGAAGAATATGTGAGTGTTAATATGCAAGACTATATAGTGCTTAGAACATGTCGGTATTGCCATGTGAAATTAAAGTGACTAGATTTTAAGTGAGACATCATTGATTGGGGGTGGGGTGGCGGGGGGGTGTTCTTGATTAAAAATGTGGTCTATATGGAGCAACAAAAATGTTCATAGAATGCAAAAATAGCACTGTAATATATTTGTTTTAATTTTAAAATGCCATAGGATGTTGTTAAAATGTTAAAAAGTGGGATGTCTGGTCACTTTATGTTAGTTGCCATTTTGCCTGATGTATAACATCCCACCACCATGGATTTGGTTCTGACTCATATAATCCTATGGGTCAGAGAAGAACTTCCTTTTTAGCTGTAATCTTTACCAGAGTGGTTGGTGTGTTCATATTGGTGCCCTTGCACACCACAAATAATTGATACTGATGGCTAAAATGATTTTCCTTGCTATTGTTTATTGATATGCCTTACCACTGTAAAAAAAACCCAGATATATGTAGTTTTACCCATTAATGTTGCCACATACTCATCCATACATTTTTATATAGAAGAGAGACACTTCTCTGAAACTGTTCTTAGGACTAAAGTGGCTCCCATTGGCCACACACAGCAAATAGAAACCACATTTGTAAATGGGGCTAACCTACACTTTCAGACCTGTCTTTGACTCCCTCTCCATCTGTCCAAATTTTTGACACTTCCTGCAGCTGTTTGGCTGACTTGTGCAGCGTCTTGCTCTGTGAACAAGTTATGAGCTCTCATTCATGCCTCCTGCCAACCATCCTGCCCGGGAAAGTCCCCTCTGTTCCTGACTAACATTCACTTGTCTTTTGAGACAGCTCAAATGCTACCTCCTAGGTGAAGCATTCCCAAATCCCTCTAATGAACTAATTTTCTTTTCAGCATCTCATTTATCTTCATGATAGCATTTTGAAGCTGCCTTGAACCCCAGGTTTCCACTTTGGACTCGTGTTCTGTCTACACATTTCTCTTCTCTTGTTTCTCTGTGCATCTCTGTACTGAGTCCATTAGGATCTCTCAAATGTTTGTTCATGAGTGAATAATCTAACTAGAACTCATCAGTAATATACCTTTTTAAAGGCTATCGTTCCTCTGTCTTTATTCATATAGTTAGACTTTAAGTAATCTTTACTTCCAAATTATGAAAATAATACAGATAGTGGTAATAAATGTGACAAAGTTAATGAGTAGTCTTCCTTTGCTCATTCAATCTGGCGCCCTGATATAACCGGTAGGAAGTCTGGTGTGCATCTTCACCTTTGTTTGCTTATATGAATGCATGCAATCACAGATACCAGGGACCACAGAGCTTCCTCTGTAAATGTCTTCATTTTTGTTGGTTCTACAATCTCTTTTCTGTTGCAATCTCTTAACTCTGTCCTTATAGCGAGAAAGTAGTCACAAGCATGTGTGGCTATTTTTCCACAAAATGTGAAAAGAGCTGAGTGTGGCCCTTGCATCATAGCCTGCTGCCCTCTAATTAATACATACATACATTCATGCATCCATTATATACATGACTTTATTTGTTCATTTGTTTTTAAACAGCATCACATATTCAAATTACTGTGCAGTTTTCTTTATTATGGACCTTATTTAATTTAGTTAATTAATAGCTTCAAATGGAATGATTTTTCACTCATATGTGTATCATATATACAAATATTTTAAAGATATAATGTGTGTTGGGATATATTTAAATTTTTTCCTTCTTTATTCCCATTAATTAAAACTCTCATGTGCATTTTTCTTTATTTTGGATAGTGATTATCTCTCAATATAGGAAACAGTAATCTACGTACCCCTCTATATGTCTATTGTTTGGTTTACTAAAATATGATCTATGTTACATCTTTCTCTAAAACTTCTTGCTCAATCCCTTCTTCCCAGAGAACTCTTAGAAAGCCTTCCAAGTCAGCAGGCAAGGCACTAATCCACTCCTTTTTAATATACACATTACATTTTATCATGTAAATATTATTAGCCATTCACAAATTCTAGCTTTTTTCTACTATAGACAATATTGATATGTATATCCTTGTACTTACAAAGTTGCATACTGGTGTTTTTATATCCATAGCAATACATTCCCAGAAATTGGCTTGTTGGTTTTAACCATGTGTGCAATTTGTTTTTCTTGGATGTTACCTGCTTGGTAATGCAGTATAGAGGTACAGAGTTGTTACTTTAAATTGCACTTCTGAATACTCATGAGCTAAAACATCTTTTCAGGTTTACTGGTCATGTGGATTTGTTCATTTTAATCATCCATTCATCTTTTAAAATGATAACTTTTCAGTAACAATGTGCTTGAATCCCATTATCTCCATTGCCTTGATACTTTGAGCTTACTTCCAAATAGTAGTAAATGACCCTACTCTTTTCTCTTTTGATTTTGTGCTCTGCTCTCCTGGTGGATATACCCAGATTACACTGAACAAGGCACATCTGCTTTAACTAGTTCTTACATGGCCTGAGGTCTCTCTAGAATTTTCCATTTTATGTAGCAATTTTCATAGTCATTTCAAGTTTTAAAGGTGAAATAATGGGGGGTTAGTTTTATGTAAATGTGGTAGGGCCATTGGTAAGAAGCATAGTATTTAATGAGTAGCTATTTATTGATCTTTTATTTCTTAACAGACATGTATTAAGTATTTTACAAGGGAGCTTCAGAAAGTTCAGGGAATAATTCCATTACCTTTTAATTTCATTTTTCATCAAACTTTTTGAAGCCTCCTTAAGTGCACATTGTCTTACTCAGTCATCACAGAAATACCATGAGGTGGGTGCTCTTACAGGAGAATGACTGGGAATTAAAACTACAGTAGGGCAAGTAAGTACCTGCAGATTGTTAATGTGTCATTGGCCTATCCTAACGCCACCTTCTTCATCATAAAGCCCAACACTTGAGATGATTTGCTTTTTATTCTGGTTTACTGTGAGAGTTCAGCTCTTAAGCACTACTTTACCCACCATATTCCTGAAATGTAATATGTAGAAAACATGAATGCATTTGGCTTGTTTTTTAGAGGATAACTTGCCCAAGTAGCTCAGACTTTCTACTTGAAGGTAAATTTCTAAGTATTCTAGGTGTTGGAAGATAAGGTTCATAATTCAACTCCTAAAATCTGATGGTTGACGGTGAGGGAGTAGCCATCTCAAAAGAAAAATCTCACTAGATTTGAAGTTAGAAATTCTGCATCAATCAGGCACTAGTCACATGACCTTAAAGAGTCTATTCCCCTTAAATAGTCATATTATCCTCCTCTATATCCTTAGAATAACTTTTTGCTGTAGTAACCTCAGGGATAGTGAGCCTCCAGCAAGATGAACTACAAGAAACAGCATTAAAAAAAAGTACATTTTATTGTATTGTATTTTGGGAGGGAGGGTGGGAAGTAGCAGAAAGTATCTGAAAGATGTTACCTACATTTTATCAACTATGCAAAGGCATTTGATTGTGTGGATCATAATAAACTATGCAAATTCATTCCCATTGGGAAGAATGGAACTCCAGAACACTCTATTGCATTCATGCGGAACCAATACGCAGACCAAGAGGCAGTCATTGAAACAGAACCAGGAGCTGTGGCATAGTTTATTATCAGAAAAGGTGTATTCTATTACCATACTTTCAAAACAAATGAAGCAAATAATCTGAAAGACTGAACTTTATGAACAAGAACATGGGATGAGGATTGGGGGAAGGCACAACTTACGATGCAGATGAAATAAACTTGCTTGCTGAAGGACCGAGACCTGAAACACTGAGGAAGGGCAAATAACATAACCTTTAGTATATGCTATATCTCAGTAGCCTTCAGTTTGAATCACACATGAAGAAAACAAAAATAGTAATTGGATCAATGAACAACATCATGACAGATAGAGAAGAGATTGAAGATGTCAGCAATTGTACAACGCACGCCTATGGAACCATCTGTGAAGAAATCAAACAATGTATTGCACCACTGGGGATATCAGCTGCAAGATCCCTCTTTAAAGTATTGAAGAGCAAAAATGTCACATTGAGGACAAAGAGGTGCCAAGGCAAGGCCCTTCTCAAAGGCCTTGTATACACATGGAGATGAGTGAGGAGGGCTGTGGAAGAGCTGAGGTGTTTGAATTATAGTGTTGGTAAAGAATATCAAATGCACAAACAACTCTGTTGGATTCCAAACAAATAGTTGGAATGTTCTTTAGAAAGGAGAATGATCAGCCTTCAACTCAAACATTTTGGACATGGTATCAGGAGGGACCAGTGCCTTGAGAAGGGCATTATGCTAGGTAAAAAGAGAATCAACCACAAAAGGAGAAAATCCTTTATGAAATGGATGGATTCAGTGACTACAACAATGAGCTCAAACACAATCATGATTGTGAGGATGGTGTAGGTTCAAGCGGTGTTTTATTCTGTTGTAGTTCTGATTGCCATGAGTCAGAATGACTTGATGGTGTCTAACATTGACAATTGTTTACATATCTCCCATTCTGTTATTTCTGATTAATTCCTTTGGGTAAATGATAGACATTATTCCATTTTCATCTTAAATCCTTCAGAATGCATCTCTAAAACATATGGACAATGGGAAGCACGTTTTAAACCTAACAACATGTTATGAAAATGTGAAGTGTTTTCACACTTACTACTGTTACTAGTACATATAACCCATTTTGAGGGACTTACTTAACTTCCTTGCATCACAGAATTCTATTTAAGGCTCCATGAAGAGTAATGTCATATTCTTAAGCTATTTAATAGCATCAGGGGAAAAATCCATAGTACTTATGTAATCATTATCTATTCTTTCTATCTAACAGCTGCAAAAAAAAAGAGAATCTTGCTCAATTATACTTTTGAAGCAGACCACCTTAATAAAGCAGGATTCCATTTAATAACTCAAGAGAATGCACTTTTGTCTGTCTATCCTTACAAACATAGCTGAGAGAATTTCAAGTAGGCAGAAACTAAGGTTCTGACACTTACAAACATCTGAAGAAGTGAAGTAAGATTCTCTACTCCCAGATCTTAGTTGGGGGTGGTGTAGCAGGAGGGGGAACCTCAACTATTTCCACATCTTTGAATCTGCCCTTGCTAAGGCACAGCACCTAGGGACAGCCCCTGCTCCCTGGAGGAGCTCAACAAACATTCCTTGATGAAGATAAACACCTGCTGTATTTAAATATGAGATGAAGAAGTCAGAGCGTAAATGAATCTAAGAATAAACTGGGTATGTATGTGCACACAGCTACTATTAGCATTATGGGAAATTACATTCCTGCTATTATTATGATTATCATTCTAATGACAAAGAGCTACACACTGAGAAAGAGGAACTTACAGAGAGAAAAAACTGAATAAATCAGTTAAAGAGGAGCATAAAATGCACACATTCTCATATACCCAAGAACTCCACATAAAGGAAAAATACTTGATTTTTATAATAGAAATGATGGCAGGGGTGAAAACAGTGGCAAAGACCATGGGCTCACAGGTGGGAAAAGCTTGAAACTGCAGGAAGATAAAATTATACATTCTCTTCTATGAGTTCTCTTTCCTTCTCCTCCCAACCCCAAATGCTTTTGTCCAGCACATTCCATTTAGCAGACGCTTCAGTGCCTTCCTCATTTCTGTGAGGTCTGCTCCATCAATACCGAGGAGAATCAAGCACAAAGGTTTGCCTCAGTAGACAGGAAAGAATGGAAAGCAGGGAGTGAAGAATTGCCACGAACAAAGGATGGAAGGAACAATTTACATGTATTTGAAAATGGTACTTAGCTTTTCCTTCAGGCTTTGTGAATTTTCACGGGAGAAGACAGCTTCATCTTTCTCTCAGCGGAGTGGCTGGTGGGTTTGAACTGCCGACCTTGCAGTTAGCAAGCAGTGCAAGGATTACAGTGTCACTGGGGCTCCCCCTTTTAGGATTAAAGCTGACTTTATGATGTGTTTAGAAACCACTATGAGCAAGAGTTTGAATTAGTTAGAATTGTCATGCTAAGCAGTCATTATTTTAATTAATAATTTCCTCTTCCAACAAGACATTATAAAGCAATGTCATGATTGAAAATAAAAATTAATAGATGACGCTAGACATTTTAAGCACCTTGGCACTTGCTAAGGAGTCACTAGGAGTAACTTCCGAAGTCCGTCCCTGAGGCAAGTCCTCATTGCACCTGGCGCTATCATTTGGCCGTTCTTGGATTTACTGACATTTCTAGGAGTACCCATCACTTAAACGGAACAACCCTAATACTTATGAGGACCCATCACTCAAAGAATAAAACAAACTTCTTGATTTTTGCATTGAAATGACGCTCAGTCATTGAGGACAAGGTTGGTGGAGTTTACCTAAGCAGGACTAGTGGGCCATCATGTCGCCGGTCGTGTCGTGTCCTGACACAGCGGCCGGTGTGAGGTGGGTAGACCCAAGCAGACAAAGCCGCCTCCGCTTAGCACAAAGAATGTGGTCAAGCCGAACGCTGCGGGTAGAGAAAGCAAACGGGAAAACCGCGAAATACAGGGCCTCTGATTGTTAAATGCCCAAATGCTTACCAGCTGACCTTCCCTTTACGGCAGTTCTGGGAAGCAAGGTGCATACCATAAAGTTCAAACCAATCAACTGCTTTCAGCTGTTCTTGTGCAATGAATTTTTAAACATTTGTTCATTAAGCCCAATATATATGCAGGTCAGTTTCTGAACAGGATGGGAACAGTTTGGGAGCAGATGCACCCGCATGGCCCCATGGAGAGGGGGACACAAAGAAGCCCCGAGAATATTGACATGGTTCCACGCATTGGGCTCGCTTTCCCTGGGTTCTTCTGCTTCTCCATGACCTCACTAGGTTGCTTCAAGGACCAGGGGCGGGGATCAACTTTCCCTGCCATTACTATTACTTTTCATGAACTGCATAACAAGCTGGAGACCACAAAGGCGCTGGGCCGCCTTTCTTCCAGCCGGACCTTCCACGCATCATTTGGAAAGGGGTGAATGGGGCGGGGGAGGGGAGCGCTGAAAATGGGTCTGATGCCCTTGATTAGTGATTGGCATATTGATTTGTTTCTGAGAAACCTTTGCTGGATTCTTCAACTTCTGGAACATCAAGGAGCTGCAGTCTTCCAGGGGAAAGAATTTGAATCACTTAACCATTTCCTTTTGCCACATTCTGGCAACCATATGGACAGGGGTCGCTTTTGTGCTGATAACCATGGGGTCAAACACAAGCTTGCCTTGAAGATGGGAAAGTAATAAGACACAGGATGCTACAACCCCCTTTAAAATGTTACCTCTGTCAGCTCTGACCAGCTTGTCCAAAAGGAGCTTCTCACATGGGCAGTCACTACATTTTCGTTGCTCCTTCAGACTTCCCAAACAATGCAGGAGGGGATGCTGCTGGGCGTTCTGTTTTAGATTAGGACATGCATGAACTGTCATCTAGAAGTTACCCTAACCTTTAAAAAACCCAACAGGGCCAGGTATGCTAGGATGGTAGAAAAAGAACCAACAGCAGCTTGCTGATAAAGTTGGGTGGCGGGCTGTGGGGAAAGGCAAAGGCACTTTATAAGGCACAGCTGGCTTTGCATAGGGCCTTTTGTGGGCCTCCAGCAGCTGCCAGTTTGGTTTCAATATGTTGATAGACAATCATCTTGATATTATCCCAATTGTGACAATACAGTCAGAGTGTTAAATTTGGCAGGTACACGCGTGCTTAGGAAAATTTTGTACTCCTCACAAACTACTAGAGACAAAGAAACACCATATCTATAACTGTTTAATCAAACATAATTCCTAGTGTTTTGTATTAAAAGTATTTGACCCTGAAACTTTTCACCAGGAACAACACACACATACTGCTAAGCTAAGCTAAACTCTTTCTCACTAGGATAGATACCCTCACAGAATGACTGTAGAATAAACACTCTGAAGGAGATACAGGGGAGAATTGGCTTTATTGTAAATAAGCAAATATCTGTGATGTCCTCACCAGTGTTAAAATGGTAGTGGTGGTGTGTACTCATTTGCATGCACTCCAAGAATAGAAGTTTTGCTGAAAAATCCTGGAGAAATTCTGAAATGGAATCCTTATGAAAAATAGACTTTAAATATATTATGATTAATCTAGGAGTTTTCATTTTAGAAGAAATCGAATATTATCTAAAAGATCCATAGAAATGAGGGGAGTCTCTGTTTCCCTCACCCACCCTCACAAGAGAAATGTAGACATTTGACCAAAAAAAAATTCATTTGATCACAAAAGAGAGATTACTGACCTCAGAATGAACTTCTAAAGAAATGAAGCCATACATTTGTACTTGGCCCTTCACATAAGTGGGGTATTCCAGTGCTCATGCCTGGCTGATAGAGGAAGAAGTGGAGTGACCAAGAAAAGGTCATGGAATCAGCAAGGATGATTTTAAGGGCCTTTTCTACAACTTCATGTGCTCCAGGAGATAACACCAAGATAATCATCATGGAAGCTTCCTTCTCAAAATGAAATAAATGCGATTTTCCAAATCATTACTCTCCTTTGAGAGAATTTTAAATAAGAAAATATGACTTATTTTAATCATTCTTACCTGATGAATGTTTTTCAAAGTCTAAATACACAGATTAGTTATCTCTCTCCTCTAAACGTATGTGATGCCATCAGGAAAGTTAATTTTTAGTAGCCACTTTTTAATGAGTTGCACAACAAGCCCAGTGGCCGGTGCTCCCTCTGTGGCTTTTCCGCAGCAGTTGATCCACAGCTTGAGTTGGTGGAAGTGCCCTCGTGTCCTGGCCGCATTGCGGCTGCAGCAAGGGGCATGGTGTGTTCTGAATGGAAATGTCTGTTCTTGTAAAGCGCCAAACCATTCCACTTCCATTTCTTCCAAATGATGAGGACAACAGAAGATATTGGATAATAGGGCAGAATCATTTTACAAACTAAGGAAGAATATGGATGCTTCCAAAAGAACAGGTTTCCATTTTAAATGTATACTAATAGCGCTAATCTTCAGAGCAGTGCTTCTCAATCACCCTAATGCTGCAGTCCTTTACTACATACAGTTCCTCATGTACTACATACAGTTCCTCATGTCCCCCAACCATAAATTTCATAACTCTAATTTTGCAGCTGTTATGAGTTGGGTGACCCCTGTAAAAGGGTCATTCAACCCCCACACCAACCGTTTGAGAAATGCTTCTTTAGAGTTATGTGTTTTGGAAACATTACCAGAAGAGTTGGTGTTCTGTTTATTCTCTGAATTGTTTTGGTCTTTGTAAAGGCTACAAAGACTATAAAAAGACAGAGAAAGCAAATTCAGGAAAACATCATTTCTAGCACCCTGAGCAGGATAACTTGAGTTGGAGAAAACCTAGAACTAGAATTAGTTTAAACTGTTCTCTATGTTGATTGTTTTTTTTTTTGAAAGGAGGTAAGTGGTGATTTAAACAATGCATTGGAGAGGTGACTATAGAAGATCAAAAGGATAAATTCAATGTGAATGGCTGTCATTTGATCCCCCCTCTGTATGGTAGAGTGGGTTTTCAACATTTTCTGTATTATTTGTTTGTTTGTTTCATATTGGGCTTTTCCTAGATGTGTTATGTCTTTGGGGGTTACTCTCTTGAATTTGTGCTATATGCTTTTCTGTCTTAAATGAGACCCAGGATTGATGACCCAATAAGGACAGAAAGTAGAATAAGGGTTTTCTGGGCTGGGGAGGGACAGGATACAAGGGTGGTAGTGGTGCAGGGGTGGGGTGGGTGGAAGGGATCCAATGTCAAGGAATTTACAAAGGAAAAGAATGTTTGGAAACTGATTGTGGTAGCAATTGTACAATACTGCTTGATATAATTAAACTATATATATATATATATATATATGAACTCCTAATAATATAAAAAACAAAAAATAAAGGAGGTTTAAGATCAAACTTATTCTATGGAATTGATTACTATTCACATTCATGAAGTCTCCAAAAATCTCTTGAGAACATTGCTCAGGATGAATGTGACATTCTTCAAGGTTGGTTTGTTTTCAGTCGCTGACTACTCATGTGTCTTAGACTTTAAATGCTAAAATATTAAGTCTGAGCACTTCAATTCTCAATTCCCTCATATTTCACAATTGGGTATTTGTGCCTCACATGATCTCATTCTACATTATAATAATTTATTTGCAACTGTCTTCTCCGTGCTAGATAAGTAGGCTTGCCTTTTAGAGAAGATGATTAGAAAAATGTCACTGTGTGGTGTGTTGATCACCATCGAGTCAATTCTGCCTCAGTGTAGTCGCATGTGTGCAGAATGGAACTGCTCCAAAGGAGTTTGGAGGCAGATGGTCAAGCCGGTCTTCTTTGGTGCCTCTGAGTTGACTTGAACTGGCAGCCTTTCTATTAGCAATACAGCACTTAACCTCTCAGTGGTTAAGTGAGCATTTGCTACTTCCCAAGCAGTGTGTTATACACAATAGATACATTATCTTTTCTCTACCTAGGAGCAACCTTTTGGAGATTTTCAGAGCCAGAATGCTGTGGAGAGGCAATGTTGGAGAGACCACAGAGACGGTGAGACCTTGTGGATGGCAACTATTCAGGGATGGCAAATTACCGAGGATGGTAAGAGTATCATGCTTGGTAGAGGGGCAGCAAAAAAGATTAAGTCCCTTGACATGATGAGTTCACACTGTAATTGCAATAATGGACTCACACATAAGAATCATTGTAAAGAAAGCACAGGGCCGGGCCATGTTTCCCTGAGTTGGAACTGACTCCATGGCACCTAAATCCAGCAACCTTGCCATCAAACTCATTTTGCAACAGAGGAACCCGAGGGAGGTCAAAACCACTCACACACCATGGATAAAAGCAGGATTTCAAGCCCAGAAAATGTGACACCAGCTCCTTATTCCTACTTTCAAATCAGAGGAGAGCAGTTCTCTAACTTTGGTGTGCTTCTAATCACCTAGGGATGTTGTGAAAATGCCGATTCTGTTTTCATCAGTATAGGCTGACCTCGGAGCTTCTGGGTGTTTCCACTGGTTGTGTGAGAGCAGCACCCGAGGAAACAGACCTGGTGATCTGTTCCCATGAAAACTTCATGGAGCAATTCTTTTCTACCTCACATGGGGTTACCACAAGTAGACATGGTGCAAGAGTCATAGATGGTTTGCTTTAAGGTAGCAATTGAAACATTCAACAGCTGACGAAGAACTGAAAGTCCTCACTCATCCATATCAGGAAACTTGGAAGACAGGTAGTTGGCCAACTGAACGGAAGGGATCCATATTTGTACCCATCCCAAAGAAAGAAGACCTAACAAAATGCTCTAATTATTGAACAATATCAGTGATAGCCCATGCAATTTTGCTGACAATCATCCAACAATGATTGCAACAGTATACTGACAGGGAACTCTCAAAGGTTTAGGCTGGATTCAGAAAAGTGTGTGAAAAGGGGGTATCATTGCTAATGTCAAATGGCTCTTGGCTGAAAGCAGAAAATGCCAGAGATGTTTGTGCTTTATTGACTATGTCAAAGTATTCTACTATGTGCATGGGAACAATTTATGGATAACCTTGAGAAAAATGGGAATTCTAGAACACTTGCTTGTGCTTTTTCAGAACCCGTATTGGATGAAGAGGCAGTTGTGTGAAAAGAACTAAGGGATGCTGCATGGTTTACAATCAGGAACGCTGTGTAATAGGTTTGTATCCTCTCACCATACTTATTCAGTGGGTATGCTGGCCAAATCATCACAGAAGCTGTTTAGATGAAGAAAAATGCAGCATGAGGATTGGAGGATAAACCTGTGATATGCAGATGATACAACCTTGCTTGGATCAGAAGATACAATCAGAAGATCAAGGATTATAGGCTTTAGTATGGATTACAACACAATGTAAAGAAAACCAACATACTCACGACCTGACCAATAGATAACATCAAAATAAGTGGAAAAAAAGTGGAAGTTGTCCAGGATTTTGGCTTGGCTTGGGTTCACAATTAATGCTCATGGAAGCAACAGTTAAGAGATGAAAAGACATGCTACATTCAGTAAATCTACTGCACAAGACCTCTTTAGAGGATTGAAAATCAAAGATGTTACTTTGAGGACTAAGATGTGCCTAACCCATGCTATGCATTTTCAGTTGCCTCATATTCATATGAAAGTTGGAGATTAAATAAGGATGACCAAAGAAGTACTGATGCATTTGAATTGTGGTGCTGGAAATATTGAAAGTATCAGTGGACTGATAATAGGACAAATCAATCTGTCTTAGAGGCAAAAATGGTGAGACTTCATCTACATATATTGGAGGACACCATGTTAGGTAGGGTAGAGGGGCAGCTAAGGAAAGAAGATGGATTGACACACTGGCTACAGCAATCATTTCAAGTATAGGAACAATTGTGAAGATGGCCAGGGCAGTGTTTTTTTTCTGGGTTGCATAAGGTCAATATAGGTCAGAATCAACTTGATGGGACCTAAAAACAGCAATGACTCAAGTTGTGCTGCTGCTCAGGTTCATATATCATGACTTTGCATTGATTTCTCTCTCTTTTAAAAATGCTCTCAACAGCCCTGGTGGTAGCTTAGTGGGCTAAGCATTGGGTTGATGACTGAAAGGTTAGAGGTTTGAGCTCATTAGTCTCTTCATGGGAGAAAGATGAGACAGTCAGCTTCAATAATGGTATATAGTCCTGAACTCCTATGGAGCAATATTTTCTAACCTATTTAAGGCACGAGTGAAGAGCCTTTCCCCATCCTGCCCCTGAACAGGGTTTATTCATGTGCCATAAAAATTATCAACTTAAAAATTAGTCTGGGCTGAGCTCCGGTGGCTCAGGACTGCGGCCCACTGGGATGGATGTTCAATTCCAGCTCCACGGAGCAAAGGCTGGGTCTCCCACTCCCACCACCAGAGGGCAGTGATGCCCAAAAAACAAAAAAACAAAAACAAACTAATTAGTCTGTTATATTTAGTCAAGTATTTAATTAAGTCAAGTATTTAATTAACTCACCCCTAATATGAAGGCTAGAATCGTTTCTCTCTGGTGAGGGATGTGATGCTAACGGCAATCGATTCTGAAGGCCTGATCTTGTGGGAGGGGCCCATGGGGCTGCAATCAGCATGATGGGGCAGTTTGAAAGCACCAGCAGCTCAGCGGGAGAAAGATGGGGCTTTCCAGTTCCATAAACAGCTGCAGTCTGGGGAAGCCATGGGGCTCACTACGAGTTAGCATTGAATCATTGGCAGTGAGTTTGGTTTGGTTTCGGCTATGTTGCCCTGGGTCCCGACATTCCCCATCCCTACTATAAGGTCTCTATTAGTAAGAATCTATCAGAAGGCCATGGGTAGGTTTGGATTAAAACTTCTAGAGGGCACAAAGGGTTAAGCATTAGACAAAATACCAAAATGTTGGCAGTTCAGACTCATTCCAGAGAGCTTATCAGGAGTTAATTGACTGGATGGTGTCTAAGTAGTGGCTCTCAAATGTTAGTGACCTTTGGATCACACGAAGGGCATCTGAAAGCACTAATTACTGAGCCCCTACCCAGAGTTTCTTATGGCATAAATATAGGCTAGAGCGGTGCCTTCTGCAGTTCTGAAAGCTCCCAGAGGATGTGGCTGCTGGAGAAGCTGCTGGTCATGGGAAGTGTTGCTCAGACCAGCTCATAGCAACTCTGAAAGACAGAGTAGAACTTCCTGAACCTGGTTTCCAAGGCTATAAACCTTTCTCCCTTGGAAAGAGATGGCCGCGTCTTTCTCCCTCAAAGTGACTGGTGGGTTTGAATTGCCAACTTCTCATTCTCGGCCTAGTGTTCTGCCCAGGGTTCCTTATAGCAAGGCTAAAACATATCACACTTATTACTCACCATATTCCATATTACTTTATATTATTCAAACATGCTAAAATATAATGGGAAAAGGCATTCATAAAAAATTAACAGTTTTATTAACATATAATTAATCTATCAGACCATTCAAAAGTTCTAATATGCTAAGAAGAGTTGTGCAATCAGGATGGCTGCGTGGGAGTTTCCTTGAGACTGTGCAACAGTCTCTCCAAGCCTGCTGTGGCAATTTGAGTCTTTTGTTTCTGATCTGTTTTGCAAAATGTGGGCTATGTAGCATATACCCACATAATCTTGCATTTTGGCAGCAATTAATCTGCTCACTGGTATTACCATCGCCTGACAGAGTATATGAGCTCTGTAGTTATGTCTCTCACTCTGCCTAACCAAGCGTCATCCTCACAGGACCCAAGTTGGAATCCATTTGTGGAGGATCTGGTCAGGGAAGACGTCTCGAGATGCACAATGGATTTTAACCACAAGCTCACAATATACATCTAAGGAAAGCAGGTGGCACCCTCTCCGTGTGCTGTAATTTTGCAGCATACATGCTTCCCACTGTCTTCCTGCCACCTAGCTTGGGGCCATGTATTGCTGCTATTGTCACTATTAATTAACTGGTAGTTATTGGGAGCCATCAAGTCAGTTCTGACCTATGCTGTCCTCATGCACTATTGAATGAAATGTTGCCTACTCCTCTACCACCTGAGGTCCTTGGTCAGCTCAAGTCTGTTGTTGTGGCCATTTCATATTTCAGGACCTTCCAACCCAGAATGTTCACTCTTCAGTACTGTCAGAAACTGCTCTGTTGGGATCCATTGGCTTTTAAAGGGTTCATTTTCAGAAACAAAACACCAGCTCTTTCTTCCTTCTCTGAGTTAGTCCTGAAGCACCTGAAACCTGTCTTCCATGGATGACTTGCTACTTGTGAAATGTTGATGAAATAACTTGTAGCATTCTAGCAACTACAGAAGGACAAACTGCAGATTGATAGTGGATTAATGAATCACACCTCTCACACGAATCTTGCATGAACACAATTTAACTGTAAAAGTGATGCTGCAGATCTACATGTAACCTCCTCTTTGGGGCATGGACAACAGGGCAGTGAGTGGAGAGACACATTGGACAGTGTATGATATGAAAAAGTAATAGCAATTTGTAAATTATTAAGGGTTCATGGGGGATGGGAGGAGGGAGGGAGGGGAAATATGGGGAGCTGGTACTGGGGGCCTAAGTGGAGGGAGACTATTTTGAGAGTGATGATGGCAACAAGTGTGCAGATGTGGCCTGCATACAGTTGATGTATGTATGGATCATGATGGGAGTTGTATGAGCCCCCAATAAAATGATTCATTAAAAAAAGGGGGAGGGGAAAGAGAAGCTTATATCAAGGGCTCAAGTGGAAAATATTTGGAAGTGAATATGATAACGTGTAAAAATATGCTTGACACAGATGATGTATTAATGTTATATGAGTTGTAAGAGCCCCCGATAAAATCATTGGAAAAAAAGTGATGCTGCAAAAGTGGCTGGTTACCAGGAGGGTGGAGGGAATGTGGAGTAGAAAGGGGGAATCAATTGCAGGTATCTACGTATAACCTCTTCCCAGGGATATGGACAATAAGGAAGTGGGTGAAAGGACACATCGAACAGTGTACAATATGGCAAAATAATGACAATTTGTAAATTATTAAAGGCTCATGGGGAAGGGAATGGGGAGGGAAGGAAAATAAGAGGAATTTCTACCGGGATCCTAAGTAGAAGGAGGATGTTTTGAGAACATGATGATAGCAACATATGTGCAAATGTGGTCTGCAAACAATTGATGTATGTATTGATTGTGATAATAGTTGTATGAGCCCCCCACCAATAAAATGATTAATTAAAAAAACCATACTAACACACACAAAGTGGTTGGCTATAGATCAAACACTTCAAAATCCACTTAAACAACTAACCTAGACATTAGAAAATTTCAATGTCTCCTATTACTAGAAACCACAGCAACAACAGAGTAAATAAACAAACAAGACCCCAAATATACACCTAGAAAACCATACATCCTTTCATGGGTCTACATTGCTCCCTTCACTAGAAAATTGGGCACTTCGGAAGTATCTATCCACTACAGTTTTCTGCAACTATTCTTAATACATTAGATTACAATAACTATATTCAGTCATGTGATGAATGAAAGTATCTAAAGATCCTAGATTAAGAGATAAGACATTAACAATGTAGTAGCTGAAATTTTTTGTGCCAATCTCCAACTTGAGAGAGCTTCAAAACAATCACGTGCTATAGGATGAAGACATATCAGAATTTCCCCAAGAATCTTTTGAAGCCCCTTTATATAATTTCTCATCCTCCATCATAAACACTAGAAAAATATTTGATAGTTATCAAATATCCTTATGTTTTATCTACACACATTTCCTTATGTTTTATCTACACACATATTAATGTAGATGTATATATAGATGGGTACACAAGAAATGCATAGCATAATTTTGGAGATTGTTGAGTTTTATATAAGTGCTATCATAGTTCACAAATTCATTTATCTTTTAAAATTGACATCATACCTTTGTGTTAAATACTACTGTAGGTTTTTTTTTGGGGGGGGACATCACTGCCTCTGGTGGTCATGGGTGCTACCCAGTGCTGCTCCTGAGAGGCGCTGCTGGATTTGAACTGCCAAACCCGCGGGCTGCAGTCCCACACTCAACCACTTATGCTACCGGGCCTCAGTCCTACTGTAGGTTTTTTTATATTCTATAATACTTTATATCATAAGCTTATTTTCTGACTGATGCATTTTGGCATTACATAGTTTTTGTATTAACAAGGATGAAATAAATCTTTTTCAGACTCCTGGTATGATTTGTAGAGATTTTCTTGGGTACCAATATCAACGTTACCAGATTTTTGACTCTGTGCTTGGCAACACATGTACTAAAACTAGATCTTTGACTTGTGCTTTGCTATTCAATATGGTAACTGCTTATGATCGGTGCCTATTGAGGCCTTGGAATGTGGTTGATCCAAATTGAAATGGCATAGAAGTATAAAATACACACCAGGCTTCAAAGACTTGGAATAAAATATAGAATGTAGGCTATCTCATTAATAATGAGACTTTCAGACTTTCTTGTTGAAATGATAACATTTTGGGTAAATTAGTTTAGATAAACTATAAAAATTAACCTTATCTCTTTCTTGCTCTCTCCTTTTAAATGTAGCTACTAACCAAACCCACAACCTCCAAGTCGATTTTGACTCATATCTACCCCATTTAGAGTTTGTGAAGTTGGAATCTTCATGGAAGCAGGCGGCTTCATCTCTCTTCATAGTATGGCTGTGGTTTTGAATACACTTACCTGTCAGGTTAGCCATCCAATGCTTACCTTGCAGCACCACCATGGTTCTCTAACGTGTCTGTTAGAAAAGTTTTAAAGTGGCTTACATTTGTGACTAATATTATGCTTCTATTGGACAGCACTGGTCAAAATGTTCTTCAAAGTAGTGATACCAGTTTAATCTGTTGCCAGCAAGATTTAAGAATGTCCTCATGTTCTTGCTGATACATGACACTGTTAAACTCTCACTGTCATTATTTTAACTGGGAAGTCATCTCTGTCATATGATTTTGCATCTAATATGTTACCTCTGGAGTTGAGAAACATTCCTGGTTCATTGTGGTTCCTTCCTTTGTGGATACCCATTGACCATTGTTTTTCTGGGTTGTTTGTTGTTTTCTTACTACTGATTTATAGGAATTCTTTATTTTCTCCTAGAGGCTTTTAAGATAAATTGTTTTTCAATGATATCTTGTGAAATACAAAATGTATGTAATTCAATGTGTCCACTTATGGACGCATGGAACTTGATTTTTTTTTTCAGTAAATAGCAGTTTGAAATGCTTTAACACAGGTGGAAATGTTTTATTTCACTTAATAATTGCTATATTCCAAGCACATAGATCAGGGCCTGAGATAAATAGGTACTCAATAAACATTTATTGATTGAAGGTAGCTCACTGGAGTGTATAATATGGTTTTGTTACCTTTCTTCCTTAGAATCTAGATTCTCTTTTCTGTTTAACTTTATGTCACATGTTTTTATTTTCTTTGAAGCTCATTTATCTCATATCTTTTTCTCTGCTGACAATCTGTACAGTGTTTCTCAGCCTGTGTTGTTTGCAATCATAGTCCCAGAGGATGATAAAAAATGTTAGGTGAAAAATGTCTTATTATCAATAAATAGGGTTTGGGAAGTAAGTTATGTAATTGTCAGTCACTAGGGAAAGACTTACAGAGTCTTGTTAGTCTGATTGTAGCTAAGAATACACACAACTATAGCATTTCTCATGCCTAGTTTACCATGAGCATACTTAAACAGAAAGCTACTGGGAGCTATTGGGACAGTTGATAAGTAGCTTAAGTTGCTGAATAAAAATAGATTATCTGAAATGTAAGTCCCTCTCTAATTCATTATAGATATAAAACAGAGGAAAAATTAAACTGTTATCTTGTGGTTATTATTCCAAAGAATATACAAGGGGAAACCCCCACCCGCCCAATTTTTATTTTCAAAACAACCTTATCCCTTTCAAAGTACACTCCATTACATGAATACATTTGTCAAATCTGAGATTCCATTCTTGGAAACGTTTTCAAACTCCTCTCTTCAGATGGCTGATAGCACCTCCCTTGTTATTTTTCTTCATTTCTTCTCTGTCACTGATTCATTGTCCTTTCTTGTACCTCTGAATTCACGGAAACAAAAGAAGTCGCTTGGAGCAAGGTGAGGTGAGTAAGGTGCCTGGGGCAAGACAGGCATGCTGTTTTTTTTTTTTTTTTTGCCCAAAACTGGTTCACTGAGATGGTTGCATGAGCAGGTGCATTGTTATGATGGTAAAACCGGTCCCCTATCTGCCACAAATGAGGCCTTTTGGGTAGCTCACTGTTACAAATATTTTTTAGAACCTCTAAATAGAAAACTTGATAACTTGATTAACAGTCGGATCTGTTGGAATGAACTCCAAATGCATTACAAATTAACATGCTTGTCTGTTTGGGAAGCTGATAGTCATCCAGAACGAGGTTTGTCATCAATAGATATTTCACCTCATTTAGAATGAGAAAACCACAAAATTCTACAGCTGTACCCTGTGTTCTTAAATTGGCCATCATAAGAAATGATGATTGAGTGAAACTGGTTTTATGAAAGAATTCACTGTGACCAGAGAGAAGCGTCCCAAGTGATGCCACTGGGTACACAACCTCAGACTGACTTGCTTGATGTTGTCCTAGTGGAAAAGAAATGCATACAACGAAAGCTCCCATTTGGCTTAAGCAATTCTGGTTATTTTTTTTTGGGGGTGGTGCCCCCTTACATATGTTTACAAGTCATGGATCATTGAAGATTGAACTACATACCCAAAAAATGTGAGGACACACAAAGTAAAATCTCTAACTCAGTGAGTAATTGAGAAATGCTAAAACACGCATGTCTGCAATTTATATTGCATTTCCAATATAAGTTGTTTTCTTAAATTTTAAAATGTCTTCCCCTTTACAATGTCAGGATGGATCTGGCATTGATATTCTTTTAAATCAATGGAGTGAATAGGTATACAATAATATCTAGCTATTTTCCCTATAAGTAGAAAGGACATTTTTGAAGTAATTACTTTCTAATATGAAAGGTTCAGCATGGCTATCTGTAACCTGTGAGATTCTTCTTTTATCAACAACTTAGGAGAGTAAAATATGTTGTCTTTTTCTGGGCATGCATTTTTTTCATTCACCCTAAGTTTAATGTGTGTTGAGAAAATATGTAATCTTCACAACATAGAATTTACTTATGTGAGGATTGGAAAATGATATAGGATATGCAGAAAAGTGTATGATGTATCCTTCCACCCAATGGGAATAAAGTATTAAGTATATAGACTCCTCTTTGTTTCTGCCTTTAGCTTTAAAGGGAGTTAAAGACGACATTATAAAAATTCTGATCCACACAAAGAAATACTGAATTAGTAAACCAAGACAATATTACAAGCAAGGGAATTTCCAGAACACTATATGATAGGTATGTGGTTTATAAAAATGTACATAGACCAAAAAGCAGATGTAAGAACAGAACTAGGAAATACACATGATTTGAAGTTAGGAAAGGTGTGTGTGTTAGGATTGTGTCCTTTCATCACACGTAATTCAACTGCATGCTGAGAAAATAACCTGAGAAGCTGGACTTCAAGTACTTATTAATGACAAAGACTACAGTCCTTCAGTATGAATCATACTGAAGAAAACACAAGTCCTTATAACTGGACCAATACAAGAAGATGATAGAGAAAAATTTCTAGAATTTCATTTTACATGGAGCTACGGTCAACAACCATTGAAGGAGCAGTCAAAAATTCCAAGGATGCATTTACTGGGTAAAATCTGCTGCAAAAGATCTCTTTTAGGTGTTAACATACATGCACTCACAAACCCATGTGTGCACACATGTGTGCACATCCTATGATATCCCCTTGAAGACTATGGGTGTGCCTGATAAAAGCTGTGGTATTTTCAGTTGCTAATATCAATGTGCAAGTTGGACAATGAATGAGACAGAATGAAGAAGATCTGATGCATTTTAATTAGAGTGTCGATGGAGACCATTGTATATATCATGGATTGCCAAAAGAATAATTAAAAAAAAAAAAGAGGTATGGCCAGAATGTTCCTTTGAAGCAAGAATGGCTAGATTTCGTCTCCTTTACTGGGCTTGCTCTCAGGAGGGACAGTCCCTGAAGAAGGGCACCATGGTTGAGAAAACAATTAGCAAAACAGAGGAAGACCCTGAATGAGATGGACTGACATAGTGGCTGCCACAATGGGCACTAACATTGCACACATTACGAAGATGACATCCGACTGGGAAGTGCCGGTGCTTTGTGTGTTTTTCTTTGTTGTATTTAAAATTACTGTGTACCCCAAACAACAACAACAACAACAAAAGTCAATTTAGAGGACAAGTTGGCAATATTTATGAAATTCAAGTGGACATTTCTTTTGGATAAATACTTCCATCGATTCTTACTTTACAGTGGGAGGACAACGTTAGATGCCTGGCCAATACCTCTTGGATAGCCACAACCTGTCTCTCATTGGTGGCTTGCTTATTTTACGATGCTGTATGGGATCCCCCTCCAGACAAAAACATATGAGGAAGAACGGCCTGCTGATCTCCTGAGTTAACAAAATCCTATGGATCACACAATCTGTGCACTGATTCACCATGCTTCAGGGCCCAATTGGACAAGAGTTCATAACAACTTCCTGAAGAAAAAAGAAATCAGTGATATTCAGTTACATATTCACAAATATTATTTATACTAGTGAAAAAGGATATACTATTTAAATATTCACTTCTTGGGGAATATATTTAAAGACTTGCCATCAATATACTATGGAGTTCTATGGAAAAATCTACAAGTTATATTTTGTGTGGGAAAGCAAGCTGGAAAACAGATCAAATAACCCATTGAAACACGCACATACACACAACACTTGTATCTTTCTACAGACCTATTTGACAGAAAAGTGCCAAGGAAATGCAGTATGTAAGTCAGCTTGGGGTAGGGTACTAAAAAGTTGGTCCACTTATTTGCCCATGTGCTGCTTACAAACATCAGTGAAAATTTTTATGGAAATGCACGGTGTTATGCTTCCGATTTTCTCAAGCGAACATAGCTGGTCTTTGCTACCTGGAAAGAAAAGGCAGGAATGATTCGGGTCTGCTTGCCGTGGCCCTTGACTCATTGTCATCTTGAGTCCCAGTTCTCAAAGCCCAGGGAGAGAATGGAGAGAGAAAATGGAGGAAAGAAAGCTTGCTCTCCAGGAAGCAGCAATAGCACAATTTGAAGATTCTCCACTTGACAATTTTCCCCAGGACAGGACATGTGGAAACGTATTTGCCAACCAGAAAGCCAGTTTTGGCTTTAGAAACAGAGGGAAAGAAAAGAGGCCCAGAGTGTCATTCCTTTGAAGACTACCTGTGCTGCCCATTGTGGACGCTCTTCCCCTGGAAAAGAATCAGCAAATATGTATGCGGTGGCTGCATCTCCAAACGCAGGCCTGGATGAAACGCACGCCAAGACCAGGGCACCAGACGCGTGCCAAGATCTGAATATCTGGACTCGGCAAACAGTCCCGGGGCCTGCTCAGTTGAAACCTGCAATTGAGTATTAGGGAGAGCAGAGATGTGTTCTGGGGGAATTTATGAACCTATTTGAACATCATAAGTTTGAAATTTCCAGACAAAATTGAACCCTGTACGGTTCCATTTATCACTTTCTCTATTTCAGGCCGCCTGCGATGGAGGGAGTTTAAGTGACAGCTCGCTCACCCACTCACCCCCAGGCCACTGAAGAAGCTGTGGCGCGGCGCCTGCCCTGCCAGTGGAAAGAAGATGAGGCGAAGGGGCCGCGCCGTTGGAAGGAGTGAGCTAGTGGTGGTGGCATTGAGCAGGTGGGCTGCCTGATGGGCGAGACAAAGGGGGAGGGCGCTGTGCACCAGAATAAGAAGATTTGTCATGAGGGCTTCTTGCCAAGCCAGCCGGACAAACCGCCAGTTGCTCCAGTAAAGCACGTTGAAACGGAGGGGGCTGTTGATTGAGAAGCCACTCAACAAAACTCACTCAGAGAAGCCTGAACAACAAAAGAAACGCAGAATGGCACTGCCGGGAGGAAGACAGACAGTGTAGCTTTGGTTTTTTAGTGGTTTTTTTTTTTTTGGGGGGGGGGGTCTTACTGCTTTTAAAAATGGGAAATAACCATCAAGGTGGGTGGAATTATTTCAGCCTCTCCAAACTTGTGGCTACGTGCCTGACTGTGGTCAGGATGTTTGCTTGGCTGCCTTTCGTCTCTCATTTCCTTGCAGGGTGGAAGAGTTCGCTTATCCATTCCCCTCAGACGTGGGAAAGCCCTTCCCTGATGCAAATGCAGCTCTGTGCAAAAAGGGATGAAGAGTTGGAAAGCTCCAGCTTAGCAGTGTGCAGCGATTCTGTTTTACACTAGGCGACTGCTTTCCTCTTCTGTTTGGATTTCTGTTCAACGCAATTTTCTTGGAAATGCTACTCTGTTCTAGTTGTTTTTAAGTACCCTACACATATGGTTCCTCCCTCCCCCGCCCCCCCCCCCAAAAAAAAAAGCTACCCCTGGGAAGAACAGACCATGGACTTCTAGAACAATGAGGCTGGCAGGGACTAAGAACACTTTCTTTTCAGGAGTCACCTGAGTCCCAGTGGCTCACAGCAATAATTCCAGTTAATCTGGGAATCACATTTAGCAGAGAATTTTTCTTTTAAATCCTGAATAAGGCTCTGTTTTCCATGAAAACAAAGAGCAGGATTGTGATCAAAGGCCATTTCTATTTTTTTTTTGGGGGGGGCCATCATTGCCCTCTGGTGGTCGTGGGAGCTACCCAGCGCTGCTCCTGAGAGCCGCCGCTGGATTTGAACCCCCAAGTCCACAGGCCGTAGTCCCACACTCAACCACTTACGTCACCGGGGCTCAGCCCAAAGGCCATTTCTTCTGAAGATGAAAATGTCTTGCATGTAAGCCATCTGACATTCGACCTGAGATAATGGATGATGCCTTATTGTCATAGTACACCCACCTTTCTATCTGTGAGTGTATTTCTTTTCTCCAAATGCCTTTGTAGTGAAGTGTGGCACCTTCACCTCCCATACTCATGGAGTTAGCAGTGCTTTTGTGAAATGATAGCTTGATAAGCAATTGACATGTGCTCCTTTAAGACAGAGCCAAAGGTTTCCTTAGGTTTTTAGGTAGCCGCATTCCAAGGCTTTGCTCAAATTTACATGTGGTCCCACTCCTGGGTCCTGCTGAGACTACAAAGGAAGACCATCTAGCAAAACCCGAGAACAGGTTTTCCCCCCAT
Organism: Nesogale talazaci; assembly: GCA_004026705.1. Taxonomy (NCBI): domain Eukaryota; kingdom Metazoa; phylum Chordata; class Mammalia; order Afrosoricida; family Tenrecidae; genus Nesogale; species Nesogale talazaci. Next base: position 10,536 of record PVJH01002594.1, on the reverse strand, counting down.
GAATTCATGTACTAAACCACCAGGCCACAATCAACAACCACCAGTGTCTCGGGAGACTGCCCAAGTCTAAGCAGTATCAGTTGGTTCCGGTGGTCATGCCGAACTGAGATGTTTCCCAGTGCATCCCAGGGAGTAAGACCGCATGATACCAAGAAAGTGAGAAGAGGGCAATGGATTTGAAGATAAGTTAACAGACTGAACCACACTCAAGATTTGTGGCTAATCCACTGGACCCAGAAATTTAGACAGAAGACAATAATATTAGCTGCTCTTCTGAAACTCCGTGTGCTGAACAAGCACTTGCCTTGACTCACTATCAACAGCATAAAATCTGTGTCTTGAAAATCAGAGGCAACAATCTGATTGGACAGAGTGCTTGTGGTAAAAGGTTCTGATGGCTTATTCTTCATTTGGGATTGACTGGAAAATGTGTTTTCCCTTCACAATTGTGAAGTTTCACTTCTATCACAAAAATATCTCGCAGGCTAACAGAGAAGTAGCACCACTCCAGAGAAAAGTGTTGGCTGTCTCCCAGACTAATATGGGGTTATGGTCCACGATAGGGTTGGATGAGGTAAAAATTTCCCACTACTCTTACAGAAATACAGGAAATTGTTGTGCTTGAAATAGATTTGAGCTAAGAAACCAATTAAAAGAATTTGGATCAAGAAATGTGACATGGAATGTGATGTAGATATTTCCAGTTCTTATTCAGAAAACCTTATTGCAAAAAGGTTGAAAGATAATTGAGAAAATAATTTATATGGTGGTGAGAGTTATTTGTGAGAAGATAAAATAGAGAGTCCTTTTCATGGAGATGGAGAACCTGCCAAATAGCTGTTGGTGATAATTCTATGCACAAAATTTTCATAGTGGGCTTCAATACCTTGCCAGATGAGAGCTTTTGCTCAGTTTAAAGTTGGAAAAGAGATTTGAGTCTCCACCAAGGATAATGTGTTAAGCTTGGAAATTAAAGACTGTTTTTCATAAATAATGCCAAAAGCACTTTGGGAACATTAGGATCACTTATATGTTACTATGTTTAAAGAAATCAAGGACCTAATAAAATTCTTGATAATATAAAAACATACACCTCTCCATCAGTACTATTATTAAGGGCATGGGGTGATAGCATTTTTCCAACCAAGTCTTTTTAATGCATGATTTTGAGGGTAAGTATACTTTCTGTGTTGATAAGCATGCTAAATCCCACTATCAGTTGATTTCAACTTATAGAGTCCCAATAGGACAGAAGAGACCTGCTCCTCGGGGTCTCCTTGAACTTAAACCATCATAGGAGCCAGTAGCCTCAACTTTATCTTGCAGAGTGGCTGTTGAATTTGAACCACCAACGTTGAGGTTAGTAGACCGACACTTAATCCATTACATTACATTACCAGGGCCCCTGTGCATATGGTAGCTTTAAGAAAAACATTATCAATGTTTGCATGTGTATAATGCAATGCCAAAATGAAGAGCAAACCTTTAGAAACATGGAGCTATAAGGCAATGACTGTTGAATACTGTAATTTAAAAGTGAATTTGTGTTTTATACTTCTTTTTCCAAAATTCTACTGTTTGATATTTATTGTATTTTACAGAGATATTGATCAACAATGGAATGCCTGGATGGTGCAGGCAGCTAAGCATTCAGCTAACTTATATATTGCATATTCAAGTCCAGTCAGAGGCATCTCAGCCCGATGAAGCACAACTATCATGTGGCACAATTGAGTGTCCAAAAATCAGAAGGAACTTGAGAGCAACTTGTATACCATAACACAAAGGCTTCGAAAGGTACTGAAAACATTCCGTTATCTTTTCATTCCATTTTCCCCACAAACAGTTGAAGCTCTCTCATACTTTGATTTGCAATGTTCAAAAATTCTCTTCCTTTACTTAAAGTTTTAGAAAACATTAGCTGTATTTCTAAGACTTTCAGTGCTATTACTCTTTGTATTTTCATACAGTGCTTGATTGAATCTCTATTTAATCAAGAAACTCAGGTGTACACATTAAAGCTTGCTGGCCACACCCTCACTGGTCCAATCCCATGCTCTCATTTCCTTCCTTTCTACACCACCCTATTTCCTCTATTCCAACCCTACACCCTTCTTTCTGCTTTTCAAACACACCGAGGTCCTTCCTGCCTTTAGGGCGTTGCACTTGCTCTTCCCTTTGCCTAGCATGGTTTTCCTCTTTCTTATCAAAAGTTGTCATCATCATTACTTATGCATCAATTTAAGTGTCAGTTCTTAATGCTAAACCTCCCCTAACTCTAACTGAAAAATGGCTTCCCTTCAAGTTCCCTTGAATTATTTTCTCCATACCAGCAACATTGCTACTGAGTGCAAGTATTTTTAAGTTGTTTATGTTCCCAAATTCAAACAAGGAAACTCACATATAAATGTGTGTATAAATATGGATAAAAACATATTTTTGAGGACTACCCTCAAAATAACAGAATTGTACTGGGTGGAGCAGAACTTTCACAGTAAGCATTTTTCCCACGTGGTGAACAACAAGCAACTCACTCTGAGTTAGTGCACCCACTGGTATTACCTGAGAAGGTTCTCTCTGGTCACAGTGAATTTTCTCATAAAAGCAGTTTTGCTTGAACCTCATTTTTTGTGATGGCTGATTTAAGAGACTGGTGTGTGGTTGTGAAATTTTGTTTCCTGCTGGGAAAAATGCTACAGAAACTGTTATGATGTTGGACATGGTTTACAAAGATACCACTATGGGAAAAAACTCAAGTATATAAGTGGTTTTCTTGTTTCAAACAAGGCAAAATGTTGATTGATGACCAACCTTATTTTGGATGTCAACTTGCTGAACAGACGAAAATGTCGACTTGTAGTGTATTAACTCCAAACAGGTCAGACTGCTAATTAAGTTTTTTATTTAGAAAACAGATTGTTTCACTGTGTGTGACTCAAAAGGCCTGATTTGTGTCAGATGGAGACTGGTTTTGCTACCATGAGGCCATGAACTTGCTCAAGCAGCCATCTCAGTGCACCAGCTTTTGGCAAAAAATAACAAGTCTTTCTTGTCCCACTCATCTGACCTTGCTCCGTGCAACTTTTTTTTGTTTCTACAAATACAGAGGAACATGAGTGGAGAGTGATTTGATGATTTGAAGTGATTTTAAGAAGAATACAAGGGAAGTGCTGTTAGTCGTTGAAAGAGGTGAGTTTGAAAAAATGTTTCCAACAATGGAATAGCAGATTTGTGTCATGTATTAAATGTCATGGAGAGTACATTGAAAGCAAAAAGGTTGTTGTGTAAAAAAAATTAAATACAATTTTTAAAAATGTATTTCTAAAGTATGTCCTATATTTTTAGTACATAGTAATAAATAAATATACTTGAATAATATATAAAATATATATTTCCCCTCAAGGAAAGGCTTATCCTGTTCATTAACGTATCTCAAGGATCTAACTCAGTGACTGACACAGAGTAGGCCTCCCGAAGAAATAAATGTCCTTTGGACACATGCATCTGGTATCCTTCTGACAACAGAATTCATGTATTTACCGTACATCTCAATGCTACTTAGATCTGAAGTCATATAACGCTTCAACCCCCTTTGTAGATTTCAATGATCACAATTTACCATGACTTCAAGACAATAAACCATTCTCTACGGGACTCTGCCCTCACTCTCATTCTTTGTCATCAAATTACAAAAAATGTGAAACTTCTTTAAAAGTTCATTACTTCTCTTATTTTGGATTATATTATTTTTATTCTTGATTTTTTCCTTCAATTTTTTTAGCTATAGGTTTAATATTTTGGGTCATATTTAGAAAGTCAGATTTATTTGTTGTAATATGCACACACATTGTGCTTTGTACTTTTCCTCAGAAAACTGCCCTGGGGTTACTGGAGCTGTTGCTACCCCATGTGCACAAAGCCAGCAGTTCCTGGGAGTTTTTGTGTCCCTGTGTCCAGCCTAGAGCTAACTACTGTCCCTTGGGAAGTCTGAAAGCCTAGCTCCCTTGCCTGAGGTGGAACAAACTTTGAAGTACAGTTTATACCTCAGAGAGCCCTGAAGCATCAGTTTAAAGCTTGCATTTCACCTCAGGCTAGCTTTAATTCTACATTTCACTCTTAGCTTAAGGAATTAAGAAAATAGAGTTACCTTTTTGGTAATTATCACCATATGAAGAGAATTACTAACATTTCTTATTAAGAACATTAACACTCTGAGGTAGGAGAAATATAATAGTAACTTAGGTTAAAGCCTTCTGTATTGGGCTGAGTTTTCTAAAGAAACAAAACCAGTGACACTACTTACATATAAGAAAGGACTTGTGAAGAAAGCAGCCCATCCCTGTCCAACAAATGCCTAAAGGTCAAATGCTAGCTGGAGGCTCTCCCCAACAGCAGTCAGTGGAGGACGCTAGAAGGCCAAGCAGGATGTTGGCTGATGTGCAGTCATGAGAAACCAAGCTTGGTAGTAACATGGCACAGACCAGAACTCCCAGGGTTGGCAGGCTGTGTGGGCTGTCAATCCCATGGTCAGATGTCAGTCTAGGCAAGCAGGAAGGGAAGGAGTAGTAAGAGAGGGTTCAGTTCCCCTCAGCGTCTCTCATAAAAAAAGCCACACACCTTAAGAGGTTTTATCTAATTGGTGGGCTGGATTCCACCCCTACCTGTACACAGGTATCATTAAGTTATTATAAGATCTAATCATCACACTTCCCCTGTGTTTCTTACATGTGCTACATGAAATAACCTATCCGACCCCTTGCAAGCAAGAATGAGAGGGTCCTCTGCATGAGTGACATGGATAGGGTTTCAGTTCAGAAAGGAGGGGAGAGAAAAATGATGGGCCCCTGGGTTTGTCTTGCAGAGCTGAACATCAGAAGTAAAGTTCAGGAAAACACCAAATAATTATGTTATAGATACAAAATAACACTTTAGTTATTTAAACAAAATGAATGTGAAATCTAAGATATCAGACATAAGAGCTAATGAAAATAATTCAAGGAAAGAAATAGCCTCACGGACTCACTTAAGGTACATTTGTTGGGTTGTTGTTTTCGTGTGCCCTTTGGCCCATTTTCAGCTCATACTGATCTATGGGACAGAGTAGGACCCCCCTCCAGAGATGTAGAGGATATAATCTTTATCGGAGCCAATCACCCCGTCTTTATCTGGTAGAATTGTTGCCTGGATTTGAGTGGGGTTGAACTGCCAACCTTCTGAGTGTTCACCAGGGTGCCCCTTTTTAAGAAAGGATTAAGAAAACCATGATGGGACAAATGTTTTTAGTGCTCACTCACTGCAATGTCTACAATGGTCTCTTAATTATAAGAACCTATTTAATTAATTTTTTAATTAAGAAACTTTAGTGAGGAAAAATTGCACACATTCAGGAAATGGATAATTATTTTAACATTTGGTGGCCTTTTATTAAATATTCTGAAAAATATAAACTCTGTAGATGCCAAATTTTGCAACATGATCCTCTCCAGTCTGTTACTGAACTGAAGTAAGCAGCTGAATGAAGACTAAAAGCAAGATTGTCTGTTCAGAAGAAAGATAGCTTTTATTTATCCCAGCATCACGTACTTTTCTACACATTGCTATTTTCTAAAGATCATGCTCCTAAAATGCTTACTGGTGGTGTAGCCTGAGACTGTGTGGCTTCATGAGAGGGGCTACTTAAGAAAAGAGATGAAAACGAATAAACTAAAATATAAGCACAATGCACAAGCCAAAAACATTATTATCTTTATCAGAAATTAATACCTTTGTACCATAGATTTAAATTTTACCAGCTATATTTCTGTTTAGAAATTCCATAGTTATTTTTATCTTTCACTCTCTAATGGGATTAAAATGTTAAAAATTATAGCTGGACAAGAAGCCCAATTAAAAAACTCCATTATCGGAAAGGAAAGCAGAATTTTGTATTTGCTTCTAGTTAAACCTAGGAGCATGAAGAAAATGCAGAGAGGTTGGCTGTTCCCTTTAGAGACTTGGGAAGATCTGAGGCAGTGTGGGCTTTAGCTGTTACCTGGTGACTGCAGCCAAGTCTTACCAGGGCTTCATATATGGAGGGAAATTCACTCCCTAATGAAACAGTGGGTACATTTGCAAGAATGGGTGAAATGAACATACAAATAAAAGTATGTTAGTTAAAAAAAACAAACAAATGTATGTTACTACTTTTTCTATTCCACCATATAATGTTTTTAAAGGTTTTCTTGCCACCTGATATTGGATTACTAAAACAAACTACTACACTAATAATAATAGTAATGTGTTCAAAAGTTGGTATTTTATGTTAAAAACATCACACATTCTGAGTGAACAACTTTCTAAATTTTTTTTTTCTTTTTCTGAGCTAGGCCCAAAGCAGACATATTCGAATAACTTACCTTTAGGCATCTTATCAGGGACCAATTGGGATTTTTTTCTGTTAGACAATGGAGTATGACAGAGAGGCCAAAGCACCTCAGTTAGTGAAATGGACAATATATTGCCAAGAACTGTTCCTTGATCTTTCTCTCTCCATATGCACAGGGAAGACAAGCATACGATTGTGTAGCGAGGAAAGATTCAAGTAGAGCTGATGGAAAGAGATATGATGGAAAGAGAGAATGCCATGTGGTTTGGGGCTGGGTTCCTCGTTCTGGTTTGTTTCAGTATGTTGACACTGCCATTCCAGAGAAGAGCACCACTGGGGGCCTTCCAAGAACAGAAAGCCATTGACTCATGGGTTTGACCCTAGAAGTTAAAACTCAGGGTGTTGACTCAGATGTAGTCCTTCTTGATCTCTTTCAGTTTCTAGTCTCTGTCATCAAAACTTGGCTTCCAGATGCATATTTTTCCATTGTTACTGAGTATCTTTTTTCTTGTGTAATATGCCATGCTAATTCTGCTTTTTATATGACAGCATTCAAAAAAGATTTGAGCTAGGACCCATTCTATCCTAGTATGACCTCCTTAGCATAACAAATGTCAACACCTGTTTGAAAAATAGGTTTAAATGTGCAAGTCCTAGCACTTCAAGAAAATTTGGAGGCTGGCTGTAGAATTTATAACGTGGTCCCTTTCAGAGGCTCAGCCTGCCTTGTCCTGAGGTGATGAGCTAGCCTCTATCTGTAAAACAATCCTCTTTATTGCTCATGCTAGTTTATCTTGAATGGATTTGTATTTATTTTGATTGAAACATCTTAAGGAAACTTATTTATCTCACTTGCTTATATCTGAGACATTCAGAAATAAAAACCTATGGATGAAACATATAATTAAATGTAATTCAATACATAATCAAAATGACAGCTCGCATGATGGCTCTTGCTCTCATTATGAAGGCATTGAGAGTCTTTAAGGAATCGTGGTGGAATAATCTACCACTTTTCTGTCAGCATGCCCTACTGTGGTGCCTTGTATATTGCTATGATGGTAAAAACTGTGTCATTGGTACTTCAAACATTTTCAGTCACCAAAAGATAACAGGTTTCAGCAGAGTTTCCAGGCTAACAACTGTCTATGAAGGGGGAAGTGGCTGTCCACTTCTGAGTAGTTAGCTTCTGAAGACCATATGGATAGCATAAAAACATTGTCAGTTCCTGAAAACCTAATGAACAGAAGCAGATTATTGCCAGAGAAATTGCCAGAAGATGAGCCCCCAGATTGGAACACACACAAATGATCACTGAGGAAGAGCTGCCTTCTCAAAGGAGAGTCAGCCATCATGACTTGGATGGAGTAAAGCCTGCAGCACCTTCATTTGCTGATAGAGAAGCTGCAAACATCGATTAATAATTGGAACTTGAATTTATGAAAGTGAATCTTAGAAAACTGGAAATGGTTAAAAATGAAGTGGAATGAGTAAGACTATTCTAGGCTTTAGCAAGCTAAAATAAATTGATAGTGGCCATTTTGAATCACTCGTACTGTTTACCATGCCAGGAATGGCACAGTCAAGAGGAATGGCATTGCATTCATTGTATAAAATGACATTTTGGCATGTATGTTTAAGTACAACGCTGTGTGTGATAGGATAATGTCTACTCATATATAAGAAAATCTAATCAATACTACTATTATTCACATTTATAGTAAATGGTGCAGACATTGCACTAACATTTGTGGTCCAGAAATTGAAAACTTACACCAATGTTTGCAGTCTGAAATTGATCAAACATGCAATAAAGATGCATTGTTATTATTAGTGTTTATAATACAAAACTTGGAAACAGAAAGGAAGAATAGTAGTTAGAAAATATGGTCTTGGAGATAGACGCAAAGCTAGGGATCAAATGATTTTGCAAGACCAATAACTTGTTTGTCGCAAATACCTTTTTCAACAACACAAACGGAGATTCCATGTGTGGAATTATGGATGGAAAATGCATAAATAAAATTGACTTCATCTGCGGAAAGCAAAGATGGAGTGAGAACAGGCAAGAGGCTGATTGTGGAACACCATCAAATTACTTCTACGAAAGTTCAGGTTGATGTTGGAGAAAATGAAAACAAGTGGAAGAAAGCCAAAATACAATCTTGAGTTGATCCCACCCGAATTTCTAGAACGTCTCACAAACAGATTTGATGCATTGAATACTAATGACAGAAGACCCAATTAGCTGTGGGATGACATCAAGAAGAGCGTACATGAAGAAAGGAAAAAGGTCATTAAAAAGAGAGAAAAGATAAAAGTGGATGTCAGAAGAGACTCTGAAACTTGTTATTGGTTGAGAGTTACCCATTGCTATTGTGTTTATGCCAACTTACAGCAATTTTAGAGTACAGAGTAGATTTTCCCCTTGAGTTTCTTAGACTATAACTTTTTACAGGAGTAGAAAGCCCCCGCCTTTCTCTCATGAAGCTGGTGGGGTGTTGAACTGTTGTACTTTGCTTGTCACAGGTCAATGTGTAACCACTGTTTCACCAAGCTTTCTTGTAGAGTAGCTAAGGCAAATAGAAGAAATAATGAAGTCAAAGAGCTTAACAGAAAAATTTTAAAGACAAAGTAAAATATTATAATAGGATGTGTAAGAATGTAGAATTAGAAAACCAAAAAAGAGGAATACTTGCAGTATAGCTTAAATGGAAAGAACTCGAGAAAATATTCAAGCTGAGTAGCAATATTGAAAGATTCCATGGGCTAAATATTGAATGATGCAGGAAGCAATAAAGTAAGATGAAAATATTATATAAAGTCACTGTATCGAAAAACTAGTTGATGTTCCACCATTTCAAGACGTAGCATGTGAGGAAAAACCAATGTGAGCAAAAGAAGTCCGAGCTGCACAGAAAGCCTTACTAAAAACAAAGCTCCAGGAATTGATGGAATGTCAGCTGAAGTGTTTCAGCAAGCTGGTGAAACACTAGAAGCAGTCACATGTCTATGCCAGGAAGTGAGGGAGACAACTGTTTGGCCAACTGACTGGAAGAGATCCTTATTTGTTTCCATTGCAAAGAAGCATGACCCAAGAGAATGCATAAATTATAGAACAACATCATTGATATCCTATGCAAGTAAGCTTTTTCTGAAGATCATCCAAAAACATTTGCAATAGATCACTGACAGGGAGCTGGCAGAGGGTCAGGCTGGCTTCAGAAGAGGACTTGGAATAAGGGATAGCGTTACTAACATCAAGTGAAACTTGACTGAAAGCAGAGACTATCAGAAAGATGTTCACTTGCATTTTACTGACTCTTCCACAGGATTCAAATGTGTGGATCATAGCAAATTATGTAGAGTCTTGAGAACAATGCTTCATTGTGCCCCTGTGGAATCTGTACATAGACCAAGAGGTAGTTCTATGAACAGAAAAAGAGAATACTTCACAGTTTAAAATCAGGAAAGATGTGCACCAGGGTTGTGTGCTCTCACTGTCGTTATTGAATCTGTGTGCTGAGTTAATAATCAGAGGAGCTAGATTATGACGAATGTGGCATCAGCATTGAAGAAAGGCCTTTTAACCACCTGTGATAGGCAAATGTCACACCTTTGCTCGCTTAACAGGAGAAAGACTTGAAGAGCATGCTGATGAAGATTAAGGATTGCAGCCTTCAGTATGGATGACATCTCAATGCAAACAACCAGTAGGTAACATCATGATAATGGAGAAAACATTATAGTTGTTAAGGATTTTATCTTTCTTGGATCCATGCTCAATGTTCATGGACACAACAGGCAAGAGATGAAGCAATTCATTGCATTGGGGGAAATGTGCCGCACAAGATCTTTTTAAAGTGTTGAAAAGCGAGATGTTATTTTTTTTTCAGCAAGCAATTTACTTATTTATTTAAATATAGATTTTATTGGGGGCTCATACACTTAATCATTTAATACATCATTTGTATTAAGCATATTTGTATACATGTTGCTACATTCATCTACATTATCTACTTGAACCCCTCCAGCATAAGCTCCTCTTCCATTCTTTCCTCTTATTCTTTATTTTTTTTAATTTCAATTTCTCATATTTCCCCTTCCCCCTCCTCCTCCCCCATGAACTTCCAATAACTTACAAATTGTTATTACCTCTTCATATCTTACAC